>JAUCMX010000003.1:16677185-16737185 GCA_033459395.1 Hemibagrus guttatus
TTGCCAGTGTCACTGATCACAGTTCTCTGACCTCCACTTCCATATAAAATGAGTAGCCTGCTGTTGCTTTGTTTCTCACTGGTGTGAAGTCAAGTTAATGGTGCAGAAAAAATGTTACTGGTGCATATTCTATCTGTATTGTTATATCTCTGTATAAATTGTACAAACACCATGTAGTTTTAAATAAAGTATTCCTATAAGGTAGCAGGGTCTCAGTAATTAGGTATGGGAAGTAGACAAAACCACAGGTATCAGCCAAATCAAAATACAGTATGGCTGCTATTCCAGTTTTGGCTCTACTTGCCAACATGCACAATGTGAATATCTGAGCTGCTATTCTCAAAGGGTACTGATGAATCCAACACTAAATGTGCTTGAACAAATAGCCTTGATGGGAGGTTCAGGTCTCTCCTGGCCAGGGAAGTCCAATTCCAAGATGGAACTACTCTTAGGTGAATATGCTGCATTTACCTCCATTTTTGTGCACTTTCTGCTCATGAATTGGTGCAGCCTCAGGCCAGTAGCCTGCTGGGTGCTTCCACTACCCACAGAAGCCAAGGAACATACATTACAGGAAACAATGGGATCATGGGAGTAGGATACAATTTAAGGTTTGTGAGCAGCATTCTGAGTCTGGGCCAAAAATAAAGCCCATATATATCCAGCATCACATCAACCCCTTGTTTTAAAAAAAAACTTAAGTTCCCCTATGATTATGGCAACCAGTGTGGAGGCATGAGTTTGAAAGACATTACAACAGGTAGGAACTGTGTGCAGTCCTTATACTTCTACATGAGGAAATTTAATAGGAAAGGCATGTATCACACATTTTTAAATGGTTTAATTTCCAAATATGTTGCAAACTAAACATTTTTCCTGTTTATCTGAATATCTGTAGAACATTACAATTTAGTAAAATGTAATTTACTTGTTGCCAACATTTTTAAAAGTAAGTTAAGTGAAACATTTCAGTTTAGATTTAACCTTGCATTATTAGTGATTAGCAGAATATACCTTTAGAGATCTACACTGGATATATATCATTCAACAAAATGATAGCACATGACTCTGCTGTATGCATTACAGCTCACACTAATGCTCTATAGAGGACACGTATTTCATGGCCACACTCTTTGAATGATTCGGTAATAGTGAAAAAATAAAACATTCCCTGCCTGCAACACTGGTGAAGTAATATATTAAACCTGTCATTGTGTTTATGCATATTTGGAGCTAGATGACAGGTTTGTCCCTATAGTGCCACTTGCTCTGCTATGTGTAAATTATGGTATATCCATGAAAGCTAAGCTAGACTATCACAAAGTATTTTAAATGTACTCCATCAAATTTGGCCAATACAGAGAATGCTAAGATGAATTGTTATAGTTAAGATGAAAAACTGTGTCCTCACAGTATGACCTTTACCTTGTCTCACCTTTTTTCTGTTTATCACCTTTGTTGGCACTGGTACTTACTGCACAGCTCAATCTGTGCTACATAGTGCATATTGTACATATGACAATTTGTTTTTATGAATACTGAATTCAGAATTATGGCTTAAGTCAGTGACAAATAAAGCCACCTTTTGTTTTTCAACATTAATTGTTCAGTAAAAAAATATTAAACATTCAGAAACATCCTTTTCATTGGAATATGGTTTTGTAAACGATGGACTAAACAAGCTAAAGAAAACATTTTTAAATAGGAATGTCTTCAGGCTGTTTATTACAATGCAGTCTTCTTCACTATCTTACTCCTCACCTGCCCAGAGCTTTGTTTTTAAGCAGCAGTGCATTATATTTCTCATTTGTTTGTGCTTTAGTCACAGTATTTTAATAATAATGAATTTGAGTTAATCCTTCCAATGTGTTGGTCCACTAGAGTGTGTTGTCTTAAAGATAAACCAGGCTTCATTCTGCTTGTTCTCACAGAATGCTACTTGATTCATAACTCTAAACAACATAACAACTTTTACCACATCTAACTCTGCAGCTTGGGTCCAAGTCTTGATAAATGCTTGTTTTTACAGAAGTTTCTAGGTCTAACAGTCTTGGTCAACATTAGAATTAATGGTGGTCTTCTTGAGAAAAAACATTGTATAAAATAAATATTGTGTATAAATGTTACAATTTTCAACTCACCATGAAAAAAATATTCAGCTTTCCTGCATGCAAGTACTTTACTGATGCTATATAGCATGTCTAAAATGTAATGAAAGACTATCAGACAGTTTCAACACAAAAGAGACTGATGGTGGTTGGCCTGCCCAAGTCAGGTAATGTAGATGAAATCAAAATTAAATTCTAAATAAATGTAAGCAGTTATGTTGTTACAGCTAAAGATACACCAAAAAGGGAAATGAATTAGCCTCCTGCTCCCCTTCACAATGAGGAGAATGCTGTTTTTAGAGCTTATTTCTCCCTCTAATTTTCTGCTAATGTGATACTGCAACAAAAATTGGCTAAAAAGAAATCTGTAAATGACAGAAATGAGTTCTAAACGATGTTAATCACCCAAAGTTATATAAAATATCAAGATATTTGAGTAATAAATCTCTAAGTGAAATATATGATATGTAAATAGGAATATGTCACTGTGGTGCACTGTACACACTGGAGATGAACTGATGGATTAGATATTGTAGTAGCATGGCCAGACCATTTATGATGATAATGTATTAACTTGACAGTACTGACAGTATTATACTGCTTTGATTAAAAAAATAAATAAATAAATAAAAAGTCTGAAATCAAATATGATTTTTCTTTGGACTGAAAATCAGACAGCCAACAAGGAATTAAAGGCTTAGAAGTAAATGTATATGGAATGCTGATGAATCAAGATGTTAGTCCAATATTTCCACTGACTTTCACATTGTGAAAATGCTTCCTATGTTTTGTTTCTCATTTTTTCCTTGCCTCCAAGGTTCGTTCTCTCTCTCTCTCTCTCTCTCTCTCTCTCTCTCTCTCTCTCTCTCTCTCTCTCTCTCTCTCTCTCTCTCTCTCTCTCTCTCTCTCTCTCTCTCTCTCTCTCTCTCTCTCTTTCTGCATGGTTTAATAACCCCCATAATCCACTCAGTTGTTTCTCAATTATTATTCCTCATTGATTTTCATCATAGCATATGCAACCACCCATGAATCACCCTGGGCTGCTTCGCTCACGCATGCAAGCTGATGCTACACCACCCAATCGATTTACTGCTCTGAGTATACATGAACAAGAACCACTTTTGTGGCAGTGCATTAGCATTACTCTCAACACACCACACTAATTCTATGTGAAGTAGAAATGAGTTTTCCTATTTTAAAAATCTCAGTCGCAATAGGGGTTGATCATTTTATTTGTATTTTACTTATTATCTATGAATAAAAATGAGGCATGCCCTCACACACATTCTTGCAAAAAATATTGAAAATTTGCACATTTGTTGAAATTTTAATTAATAAAAATGCATTTCCTTGATTATATATGATTATATATGTTTGATGGTCTGGAAAAAAAAATGTCAGATGTTACTGTGACTGGATTCTTGCAAACAAACAAAAAAAATCATCAAAATGAAGTGTTTCTGACAATAACATACTTTGACATTCATTCATTCATTGTCTGCTGCTTATCCAATCTATTCTCCGGTCACAGGGAGCATTCACATGCTTATAAGATACCATGTCACTGTTCCACAAGGTTCTGCTGAACACCATATCAAGCAACAACAAGCAAAAACTCCCATCCAGTCAGAAAAATGGTACAAATTTGGCATAAATTATATTAAAATGTTATTTAGAAAATGGAGCCTTACAACACATGGGGGCCATCTTTCTTTTGCTCTAAGGTGTATACTCGCTTTTTTTCACACTCCTCACTGGGTGGTGTGACATGCTGGGTAATTTCTTCACTCCAGAGACTCTTTGGCAATTAAACTATTTTCAAAGTTTGTTACAGTGGAATGGAACTACCATGGAAAGCCATTAACACAGATTACCTGTAGGCACAGCTTCTTTGCCACTGCTTGTGCTGTGTTCTGGGTAAATAAATGCATGGGCAAACTTACTAAAATGGTTTATGACAGTGATCTATAGCCTCACTGTGCTATTCCAAAATTTATGTGAACTATGTTCATCAGGCATTCTGGCCTGTTTTGCCTATTACAACTATATCTTCAGCAAATTTACATGTTGCTACATTAGGGTATTCTTTTTCACCCATCAAAATGCATCACCACTTCTCTATTTCAGCCCTTTACTTTTTACTCTAACAACACTCTTTGTGCTAGTAGTGCACTCCCTTTATATTCAGGAGCCTTTCTCTAACCTCAGAGCATCTATCAGAGCAATCCCAAGCTGCAGAAATGTCTGTCTGCCATACTCCTTCTTATTAAAATACTGTTTTGACCTTTAAACTGATTATTGTTGGATAGCCATTAATTATCCACTAACATGTCTAATGCCCATTTCAAAGTCCTTAAAATGTATATGTGCAATAGTGTCTAATAAGAGGTCAAATGATGTCTAAGTCATGAAAATACTAAGGCAAGGAAAATGGGCTGGCCTTTGATGATAGCTCAGCATTGGAAATGCTGCTATTTAAGTAAGAATTTCTTATATTTACAGTCACATGAATTATTCTGAAGATGAATATCAATATCCTGTGTATATAACACATGAACATGTCAACCAATATACAAAATGTGCAGCTCCGTTGTTTTATGATAAAAGGACTGCACCGATTTCCTAACAATTTGATTGATATGTTTTGCATGTTGAGATGAAGCCTTTATTTGTCACATATGTATAACAGACGAGAGAAAGAAAGTACAAATTCTTTCTTCACCTATCAATGATACAACACACTTGGAACAGAGAGGGTTAAGGGTCTTGCTCAAGGGCCCAACAGTGGCAGTACTTATACTTGTTGTTGCCTAAATGCTGTGAGGAAAACATGTGTGATACCTCATCTACATCTAATCATCTAGGGCCAGATGTAGCTACATCTGGAGGTGCAGCAAAAATACAAATGTCACCACAAAATGCGCTCACAGTGAGTCTGACATTAACATTCAATTTACTAAGTCTTCTCATCACACACACTGTGTCTTAACTGTCTACTAAATGCACTCTGCATGAAGTGAAAATTGCGGTTTAAAAGCTGCTGTGAAGTGGTGTGTCAACCACCAAAATGCTCGGGATAGGACTAAAAATACAAGTTCAGTAACAAACATAAATCTGTTCAATAAAGTTTCTATTAAATAAAGATTCATGCACCAGAACCAGCAAAGGTGTTGAGGGCATTTATGCAGATAGTATGCAATTTAATTACTAAACTTTTAAATCAAAAAGCAAAAGTGTAAAACATGTACTATATATATATATATATATATATATATATATATATATATATATACACAGTGGGGCAAAAAAGTATTTAGTCAGCCACCAATTGTGCAAGTTCTCCCACTTAAAAAGATGAGAGAGGCCTGTAATTTTCATCATCGGTACACTCCAACTATGAGAGACAGAATGAGAAAAAAAAAATCCAGAAAATCACATTGTCTGATTTTTAAAGAATTTATTTGCAAATTATGATGGAAAATAAGTATTTGGTCACCTACAAAAAAGCAAGATTTCTGGCTCTCACAGACCTGTAACTTCTTCTTTAAGAGGCTCCTCTGTCCTCCACTCGTTACCTCTATTAATGGCACCTGTTTGAACTCGTTATCAGTATAAAAGACACCTGTCCACAACCTCAAACAGTCAGACTCCAAACTCCACTATGGCCAAGACCAAAGAGCTGTCAAAGGACACCAGAAACAAAATTGTAGACCTGCACCAGGCTGGGAAGACTGAATCTGCAATAGGTAAGCAGCTTGGTGTGAAGAAATCAACTGTGGGAGCAATTATTAGAAAATAGAAGACATACAAGACCACTGATAATCTCCCTCGATCTGGGGCTCCACGCAAGATCTCACCCCGTGGGGTCAAAATGATCACAAGAACGGTGAGCAAAAATCCCAGGACCACACGGGGGACCTAGTGAATGACCTGCAGAGAGCTGGGACCAAAGTAACAAAGGCTACCATCAGTAACACACTACGCCGCCAGGGACTCAAATCCTGCAGTGCCAGACGTGTCCCCCTGCTTAAGCCAGTACATGACCGGGCCCGTCTGAAGTTTGCTAGAGAGCATTTGGATGATCCAGAAGAGGATTGGGAGAATGTCATATGGTCAGATGAAACCAAAATAGAACTTTTTGGTAAAAACTCAACTTGTCGTGTTTGGAGGAGAAAGAATGCTGAGTTGCATCCAAAGAACACCATACCTACCGTGAAGCATGGGGGTGGAAACATCATGCTTCGGGGCTGTTTTTCTGCAAAGGGACCAGGACGACTGATCCGTGTAAAGGAAAGAATGAATGGGGCCATGTATCGTGAGATTTTGAGTAAAAACCTCCTTCCATCAGCAAGGGCATTGAAGATGAAACGTGGCTGGGTCTTTCAGCATGACAATGATCCCAAACACACCGCCCAGGCAACAAAGGAGTGGCTTCGTAAGAAGCATTTCAAGGTCCTGGAGTGGCCTAGCCAGTCTCCAGATCTCAACCCCATAGAAAATCTTTGGAGAGAGTTGAAAATCCGTGTTGCCCAGCGACAGCCCCAAAACATCACTGCTCTAGAGGAGATCTGCATGGAGGAATGGGCCAAACTACCAGCAACAGTATGTAAAAACCTTGTGGCGACTTACAGAAAATGTTTGACCTCTGTCATTGCCAACAAATAGGCATATAACAAAGTATTGAGATGAACTTTTGTTATTGACCAAATATTTATTTTCCACCATAACTTGCAAATAAATTCTTTAAAAATCAGACAATGTAATTTTCTGGATTTTTTTTTCTCATTCTGTCTCTCATAGTTGAAGTGTACCTATGATGAAAATTACAGGCCTCTCTCATCTTTTTAAGTGGGAGAACTTGCAAAATGGGTGGCTGACTAAATACTTTTTTGCCCCACTGTATATATATATATATATATATACTGCTAAAAACATCCCACTTTTTGGGACATCCTATTTTTTGTATAATACCACATCAAATGCATACATATGAGGGAAATAGAAGCTTACATTGTGTGCTGCTACATGCAACATGACTTATATTGTGCATTCAGAATTGTGCACCATTTTTTCCACACACACACAAGGTTGTTTCATTACACCTGAAAATGAGTGCAAATTGCTGCATTGGGGCTCTAGTGTTTCTTTCTCCAAAAAAAAAAGGAAAAATGCTGTTTGTTCTCATGTATTGGATGCTTTAGTTGATGAAATATGGAGTGAAGTCCAACATTTCTGCTTTAAAATTGTATCTGTCACTAAATTCTGCTTCAGGGCAGAATGCCTGTTAACATAACAGAAATAATGCAACTGCACTACAATATGATTTTATTTTGTAATGTGGAATTTGATCATAAAGCCATTATTTTCCTAGTGCTTTTGACTGACATGACTTTTATCCATGGAAAGGAATTGCCTGAAAAAGATCCATGTCAGCTTCATATGACGATAACAGACATTTAATTTCATCATTATCCTGTATTGGTAGTGATATAGAGACAAGGACATTTCCCGAAGTATAATCAATTCTGAGTCTAATTAATTTCTCATGGACAATAACGGGCTGCACAATGATAACGTATTGATATGTGCTGTGAACTATAATGTGAAGGACCGTGGAAATAGCCTGTAGCGAGGCCACTGAAGTACCTACTAGAGAGTCCACTTAATGGATTAAGGAGTGCCTTAAAACTGATGGAGTCGACTGTGTCAACATGGCAAGTGCCTCACGAGACGTCAACTAAATCAATGCACTCGCACTCACCGAAATGCTTTAGAGGTTATGCAAATGAACAAGGCTGGAATGTGACATTTTGAAAGCTCAGGATAGATAACCCCCATTAGCAGAACCTTTGTCAAATCATAAAAGGTACTTCCCCTCCCGTGATAAAGGTTTACTTTCCACCTCTTTTTTTTACTCAGTGATTTGTAGAGGACAGGGTCAGTGAGCCTGTGAATAAAACAAAAGAGCGTCTCTCTGTCTGTGCAGCTTAAAGGGACAGCATAGCAAACACATTTACTCCACTGGCTCCAAAGCCAGCCACAGCCAGTACAATAGAGCCAGTAATTATCAGAGTTGACTTAACCTTATGTATGCCAGGCAGCATACAGACATGATTCAGCTGGATCTGTTGGTGCTCTATATTTCATCAGATAATTGGATACATGCAAAAACTTCGAAATATATAGCTGACTCTAACTGTCACAGGTCTGAGGAATGAGGAACTGCAAGAAATTGAATTCCTGTATAAAATGGCAAAATGAACATACAAATTTATTTTAGACGTCTCTTTAGAACAGGTCTCCAAATTGACAACGGCCTCCTGCCAGCTGCATTCATTCTCTATAAGTTTCAGAATTAATGGAGATAACTCTCAAATAAAAAATATACAATGCATTGACATAAAAAATGAAGTATGTGACATCCCAAATATCTAGGGGAACACAACACAATGGATTATTTGTTTCCTTTGGCAAATATGATTATTACCATAGCAACCTGGATTAGCATACCTCTTAATGGTCTAATAATGATTTGATATGAAGAATTTTCTACATTTATGTTTTGCACAAGCCTTGGTGATGGACTGCCATGTGATTCATCTAAACATAATCATGCTTAACTAGTTAACTGTACTGTGTATTTATGCAGGTATGCATATGCAGTATACACCAAATATCTGAGAGTTGAAAAAAGAGGAAACGATATTGTATGAGCAATGCAGTAAGCAGAAATGTGTTTTAGAACTTTATATTCTAAAGTCTGAAAAGTCAGATTCAGAAGTCTGAACTAGATATTTGTGTATTATTTATACAGTGACATCCATCCAGTAGTTAGTCTTTTGGACTTGAGTTTCATCTTAGAGCATCAGTAATCCTTACAGAGGCAGACCAAAGGCAAAACATCAGAAAAGAACCAAGCACACAGTATCTGACATAAAAATGCAGGCAGTTATCAAAAGCTGCAGTGATTTCCCTAATCCTAAAAGGTATTATCTGACACAATGATAATGCACTATAGCAGGCAAAAGCAACTGATTTCTTTCTTTTTTTTAAATAAAATGTAATTACTCAAATCAACTGGGGGCCTGGAGCTGACAAATGTCCATCTCTTGCTAAATGTCTTAGCAGTAGTCTTTCAATCACTGACAGCCTCACACTTTACAGCAGGGGGACATTATATCTGAACAGCTAAATGGTCTAACACAATGAATAGACTGCAAAAGAACAACAAGCTATTTAAATCATCAGCTGTCATGTACAATTATGTTTTCATTAACAATGAGCACTAGATATAATTCATGCACATCTATCATCCAACCTTATTTAAATGATTAATACAAAGGGATATTTTAAGTGAAGCAATTCAGGTTAAGTAGTGTGCTTCAGTGCTGGAGAAACCACACATCTCTCAGTAGCAATAGAAACAGCCAGCCATTGGCAACTTTCTTTTTTCTGCTTCTGGCACAAGGATGGGTGCCAATCCATCACAGGGCACAATCATTCGCATGCCCATTCACACACTGTAGACAATTTACAGATGCCAGTCAGCCTACAGTGCTTGTCTTTGGACTGGGGGAGGAAACAAGAGCATCCAGAGGAAACCCATAAGCACAGGAAGAACATACAAGCTCTGTGCATATAGGGCAGAGGCAGGAATCAAACCACCAACCACAGAGATGAGAGGAAAACATGCAAACCACCATGCCCACAAACCCCCTAACCAACAGTCAGGGTTGAGTTTCCTCAACCCTGTGTTCAGCATGAAATCAGACATAAAATCAACATGGCTGCTCACAGCACCAACAGAAATCTGAGTAGCAGTTCTAGTGTTTACATTTTAAATGAAACAGGCAAGCTTGGTGGTTATTATTCAAAGCAACACTGCCAACCCTATGTGGACGACAACAACCTCCTAATTAATTTACACAACTTTCTACACATGCTGTATCTGCATCACACAGTTGACTATACATAAATGCAAAAAGGACATTGTTCATATCACACTTTCCAGTGTTACCCAGGTGAGGATGGGTTCCCTTTTGAGTCTGGTTCCTCTCAAGGTTTCTTCCTAATACCATCTAAGGGAGTTTTTCCTTGCCACAGTCGCCTTAGTTACCTCAGGCTTGTTCAATGGGGATAATTTTGTCTAACACTTAGAATTGTCTGTTTGTATGTTTGTTGTTTCTTATGTTCTGTAAAGCTGCTTTGAGACAATGCTTTTTGTTAAAAGCTCTATACAAACAAAACTGAATTGAATTGAATTGAATTGAATTGAATTGAATTGAATTGAATTGAATTGAATTGAATTGAATTATTGTATAACTGTGTATAGCGATATACGGTTTATACCTTAGACACATGATTCACAAAAAGACTAGGTCAAAATTTGTCCTCATCTTCACTCTTTTTATGATGCCACTCAATGCAGCTCATACACTAACCACCACTTTAATCTATGGTAAATGGATAAGGATTAGGAATAAATTAGTTGGCAGTAGATTTTATTTTAGCAACAAGAAATAAGTGTGTCAGCTCCCTTAGTAATTTGAGAGAGGAAGTTTTGTTATTCTGTTTGTTTTCAATGAAGACAAGAAAAATAAGTCTCTAAAATAATCTCATCCTGCAGATCATTAACTGTTGTCTGCTTTCAATGTTTGCACCTTTGAGTCAATCTATAATTTGAATTGCAAGTGACAAGGTCCCACTCTAGACTGTCAGCAGGATCCTCCAGTGTTTATTAACATGGATGGAATAATTATCTAAAGACACCATATAATTGAGTTGACCTTACAAAATAACAAGAACTACTCTGATGCATTACCATGGACCATGAGCACTCTTTCAAAGGATCTAGGACCTCCAACTTCACCTTTCCTTGACTGTGGCTTAATTAGTCCAGATTTGTTAGGAGAAGGTATGCCACTGTGTGCCTAAATAAAAAAAAGCAAGCTATCAGTGAATTACAGAGACTCTGCAAACCTAACATTCAAACCTATGGCCTGTAACTGCTAAATTCATAAGCAGTAAAGGAAGCATCAAAGATATCTGCAGTCCATCTGGCTTTTATGAAAGACTTTTAGAGAGCATGGTCTTTTCATAAATGCAATACTAATAAAAAAATTTAATAAATTTCTTAAGTTTTAATAGCTTGACATTGAAGATAAGAAGGAATTTTTAATAAAAAAGTATCCATTAGTCATCTTATGTTGTCCTTCATGTCACATCTCATCAAGCCTGTTTTATAGGCTTTTATAGGCTAATAGAGCTGTTTGACATAACTTAGCCTATTCACGTCTCTCTGGGCTGAAAAGCCAAAGCCCTGTTTCCTCTTCAAGCATTTTTTCAATTACACTTTTGTTCATTTTGAGGCCTTTCCCTGGAGGACATGGGTTGCACTGTCAATTCCCCAGGTAATGAGGGTTGATCCTTTCCTGAAGAAGAAATGCCTCTACAGGTGTCACAGTCAATGTCCTCCCCCGTCTCCTTTTTCTGCTATAAATAATCAGTGTGGGAGAGACAGTTTGCAGTGTATGAGCGGAGAGCCGTCACTCTCAGGTGCCCTAGAACGGCAGTTTCTCTAATCATATTTTCACAAACAGCACAGCGCTGAGAACACAGAGCCCTGGACAGGGCCATGTACAGCTGACAGCTTCATGGTAATGCCCTGACATGTCCCAACACAATCAGGTGTGAGTCTGTGCTCAACCCTAACCTTCACTATTAGAGTATATTATACATTTCTGTGTAAAGATAACAGAAAAGAAGAGAGACAGAGAAACGGAGAAATCATGTGAAGAAATGTATCTGTGATATACATACAGATTATAAACATAAAATTAAAAGTATTTTAAGGGAATGATATGAAAGAGGATGCTTCCTGCTGTCATGTCTTCAATTGAGGCTTAGTGGCACATTTTATTTGCAAGTGAAGTTTATCTTTAGTGGGGAAAAGTAGAACTACAAAGAATGTGACTGTTTTGAAAGTGACAATAAAGTTGTTTTCTTTAAACTAGTAACACTAAAAGCTGTCTTATTTTCTCTTTAATCCAAGAAACATGTTAGACTGTTCTCCTTTATACTTCCGTAGTTTTTCTGTCTGTTTATGTCTGTCAGTTTGTAAATTCATAATAGAGGTTGCAAAGGTGTATAAACCAAACAAGAACAATATACTGGCAAAGTTAGCCTTGTTACCATTGCTCTATTAGCATGGACATATTGTTGTTCTGTTTTTCCTTGCATGTATTTATTTATTTAAATGCATTTATATATTAACTTTTTATATTTATATTTTATATATTAACTGTTCTAGTCAAATGAAAGGGATTACTTCTTATCTCGCTTGTGTTGCTAACATGTCTAAATGGTTAATTGAGCAACTCATGTGTGCTCCCCTTTGGCATGGTTTGGGCTTTTCCTGGCACCATGTGTTCAGAATCTCCAGACAATCATAAATCTGCCGGGTCTGAAGGTCAAAGGACAGACGAATGCCAGCATGAGATGTCACACCAAGAAATAACGTGGCAGCCATGCACAAAATTGCCTACACAGATCACAGGCGTCCACCCATCTGTTGGAGGACAGGAAGGAGAGCGCTCAGTATTATAGTAAATAGGTTTCGATGGGCATGCACCAGTCGCTTTGTCCTTTTGGCCAATTTGTAAATGAAACATTTACTCACCAATCTCTCTCAAGTGATTTTCATGGTAGGGAGCAGTTCTAATCCTCATAGGGTTTAGATTAATTAGAAAGGTCAATATGGTATCAGTGGCTACATGACTGGTAACACGTCACCATCCAATAGATTAAAAAAAAAAAAAACAATTGTATTTTGTTCCACCTGCTTGTTTCAGGCAGATTTATGTTTCTATAAAAATCCATAAAGTTTATAATTAATTTATGACTTTATGCTTAAACACATTCCACAGTCAGTGATTATTACTAGTAGTTCATTACATTACTACCCATAGTGCACTGTAAATCCTGTGTGCAACCAATGAAAAATAGTTGCACACCATGTGCCAAAATTAACAGATTCTTTCAACATTTTCTTGGATGTTGTCTGTTGAGTACAAATGGCAACAGATACTTGTTAGTGGTCTATTTCTTATCCATCTGTTTCTTACAGTTTTGGCTTGCAGTAAATAATTGTAAATTATTATAATTATTTGCAGGTAATTATTATGGATATTATTCAAATTCAAATATTTATTTGTCACATACACAACCATACACAGTACGATATGCAGTGAAATGCTTACACGACTGTTATGACCTCGAAAAGGAAATAAGAAATAAGAAGGAAGAAAGAAATAAGGCAAAAAAGAAGAATAAACATAAAATATAAACTCTACAATTAAGTTACAAGATGTAAAAATATATAAAAAATATATAAAAATGTAAAAATGTAAAATGGTGGAACTGTAGCAGTGTGCAAATCTGCAAATGTTCAAAGTGATCAAAGTGGTTTAGTCCTGTGCAATGTGCAAATGTTCAAGTTGGTTTTGGTGTGTTCCAACACGTGTGAAGGAAACATGAAAGTCCAATCAATTGAGTCCTATGTGGAGTTTTGGTTGAGAGTCCGTGTAGCCTGTGGGAAGAAGCTTCTCCTCAGTTTCTCTGACCGCAACAGAGAGAACAGTCCATTGTTGGGGTGGCTGAGTTCCTTCACTATCTTCCTGGCCTTGGTCCAGCACCGCTTGCTGTAGATTAAGCGCAGGTCAGGGAGCTTGGTACAGATGATGCGTTCAGCTGATCACACCACCCTCTGAAGAGCTCGTCTGTCCTGCATGGTGCTGTTCCCGAACCGGGTTGTTATGTTTCCCATCAGGATACTATCTATGGTGCAGGAGTGAAAGTTCCTAAGCACCTTAGAGGACAGTCTAAAGTCTCTCATGCGTCTGAGGTGGTAGAGACGCTGCCAGGCCATTTTCACCACAGTATTGATGTGACAGGACTATGACAGGTCCTGCATGATGTGAACACCGAGGTATCTGAAGCTGTCCACTCTCTCCACTGGGCTCTCGTTGATCACGGGGGTCTGGTAGTTCCTCTCCTGCTTAGTTATATATTTACAATAATGTAATGTAAATTTAGAAAATATATCACACAAAATGTATTTATTTGGCTATTGCTTTAGAATTTTAAGTTGAATTTTGCTTAAAGACCCAACCATGAGCGTCTGGTAATGCTGGGAGCTGAGCTCATAACCTGCTGAGCAATAACGCAAGGGTTTTACCTCTGAGCCACCACTTCCCTCAACTCACTTACACTGATTCATTGATTCCACTTCTACTGTGGGAGTGACACAGTAGAAAGAAACTAAGATGAAATTTTAACTGGCAAATAAAGTTAAAAGGTTTGTGTTAGAGTCCCTAAAAAAGGGGGCACACAAGCAATCCATTCATCAGACAGTAACACAAAGAAAATTATTCTTACTTCCACTTAAAACATCAGATATCCCACTAGGCATTGTTTTTTTTTCTCATATTTTCAGGTAAAAAGGCCACAAATGTGTGTTTCTAGTAAGCTTAGTAGAAAATATATAGAAAGATCTATAGAGTAAATAGTGAATGAATATGTGAGGGAAATTTCAAATGCATGTATGTGATTGTTACCAACAGAAAAGCTTTTTTCCTATTTCAAAGCCTCAGCAGGTTGAGGATTTTACTATATAAAGGACCTGAATTAGTGGATAGTAAGCAGATGGTGGGGGCAATGAAGTAGTTCTAACGCTTTGTAGTTCAGTTTCAGCTTTTCGCACCTGATGTGTTGCCTATTGAGGAAGTCAATCTTCTTCTCAAAGGAGTACCCCTACTTCCCTAGAGACATGGTTTATTCATGTATCAGATTTATTTTTTGCCATTGCAGCCTCCCTGGAATCACCCTGCATTTATTACTGAGAGTAATGAAAATTGAATTCATATACAGCAGGCCTGTATGTATTGTGTGACTGGGGTAAACTGTGAGTCTGACATCCCCACATACTCATTTCTACCTTAGACTCTCCACTGAATATATCCACATGTGCATAAAACAAACAAATGGGGGTAAAATACTTTGAGGAAAAAGTATAAGAACAAAGTTCCCTCATCATGTATTTCTTTACCTTCTCACTTTTAAAATCACATTGAATCAAAATGACACTAAAATCACACTCTGTAAGCATGTGACTTCTTGGTAAGTTTTCCTTTTTTTCCCCTATTAACTAATGCTTTGCTGCAGTTATAACCGAAATCTATGCAGTGCTTGTGAAGTTTCATTTATAACTCATTTGTAGTTTCTAAGGAACTGTGCGAAACATATAAAGAAATAACTGTGTATATATTTAGCTAATGTTTTGTAAATTAAGCTAAAGTGCTGTATAATATATATAAAGCATATTTAGTAACTATGATTACAGTTTGATTAAAGTACAGACTTGTAAGGATACTTTGAGTTAAGAAATTTCTCATAATGGGATTAATGTATAGAAGAAGTTGCTTTCGGCTGCTCCCTGTTCGGGGTCGCCACAGCAGACCGAGTGGTCCGCACAACAACTTGGCACAGGTTTTACGCCGGATGCCCTTCCTGCCGCAACCCTCCCATTTTTCTGGGTTTGGGACCGGCACTGCATCTAGTGGCTGGGGTTGAGGCATTGGCTTGGAATCGAACCCGGGCTTTCCACATGATAAGCGAGAAACCTACCACTCAGCCACCAATGCCTCCTCAATGGGATTAATGTACAACAAACAAAATATAACAGCCTATTCCTAGCCATTTCATGCTTACTGTTATAATTGTCACACTGGCAGATATTGTAGGCCAAGGTGGATGTAATTGTCAACAACCAAAGACATGAAAATAAGGACAAAAATATGAATAAAATGAGAGAACCACCAAACCCACATAAAACAACCCTCACCCCAAGCATCCCCTGCTCATCTCCTGAAGTGTAAAACACAGTAAAGAGGGTGTCCTGGACATTCATGCAAGATGTCTCTATAGTCATTGATAAGGGCTCTTGGGCCAACAAGATTTTTTGGGAGAAATACCCTTGGTTTAGCTGGCGAGACGTGGCGTCCTCCACAAAGCAGTGCAGTGGATTGATCTTTTCCATAAAGAGGTGGCATGACATATAAGACAGACCATGAGAGTGGAGCGATTGAGCCACTGTGAAGCTAGCGGCGGTTCGGGGAGTTGGAGGAGTGTCCAAGGCAGAGCAAGGATCCTCATCAGAGCAAGAAGGTGAACTGACATCCTCTGTGGATTCCAAAGGTGGAGCAGCATCCAAAGTGGGGCCAGGTAGAGGGAGAGCAGGGAGAGAGTGGGACACCAATGGTAAGAGGCGGTGATAACTCAAGTGGTTAAGGTTCTGGGTCGTTGAACAGAAGATCAAGGTTCAAGCCTCAGCACCTCCAAGCTGCCATCATTGTGCTCTCCAACCCACTGGATCATGCCTGACCCTGCACCCTGACTCCAACCCCCAAGGATGGGATATGCGAAGAAAGAATTTCACTGTACAATAATGTATATGTGACAAATAAAGACAACTTAAGTAACCAGTAATCAGTAACAACATATAAAGCCTGACAAAGAAATACAGAGAAACCAGAAATTAAATAGGGGGGTCTAATAGGAGAAAGTGTGACATTTGACATATGTTCACAGTAATTTATTTATTTACTTGTCTGTCTTTGCATTCCATCATGTATGATTGCTTCTTCTTGTGCATTTTTTTTAACATAAGTGGTACTAATTAGTAGTAATTTATCACTGTCATCACTGCCATTGTCATTTCCTGCTTAGGTAAGTTGAAGTGAATCATATGCAGTCATTTATTAGCTTCTGGTTGTGTTACATAGCAGTGATAAATTCCACTACAGATTGTTGTTTCAGCATACCTGATAAGTGAACTGTATTGAATTTTAGAGTTGCTGTAAAATGCTTTATTTTAGTTGCTGACACTCTCATTTATGACAGGTGAAGTCCACAAGGAATCCACTAGTGATGAATACTCAATACTGTAAATGTATAGTGACTGGCAGTGCTTTAAATCATCTGAATATATTTTATGTGTACAGCTCCATCTAACAGATTCCCCTGTATACAGATTAGGTAGCCATGACTGAGCTGCTTTCCCTCATTAAGTCACCTTGCCTTTGTTTCTCGCTCCTTCTTCCTCTTCTCACTCCACTGCCTGTCTATGTTTACTCTTTCCCCTTTCCCAGAGGCAGATCTTTAATTTATCACCCTCCACAGCCTCTGTCTCTCAGTCTTCTTGATGGACTTAGCTGCTTCAAAGTAGAATTTATCATTTAAGGGGGATAGACTGCTCTGTTACCTGAAGACCGTATGCCCGGTGATGGGGAAGAGAATGAGGCGAAATAAGGATATGGCAGAATGAGAGAGAGAGAGAGAGAGAGAGAGAGAGAGAGAGAGAGAGAGAGAGAGAGTGAGAGAGAGTGAGAGAGAGGATTTTAAACACTAGAAAGTGTGCTTTTTAAATGAGTAATGCAACCTTAAAATATTTATTGATTTAATGTATTTATAGAGACATATCTGAATGAATGCTGCTTAATAGGTATTTTTGGTGAATCAGCATGAGGAAAATCTGATATTGGCAACAGGAGATGATTGGACCAGTAAAATTAATTATGAACAGTAATAGGTTGCAATCACTTACATCCAATTCTATTCATATTACATCCAATTCTATTCATTATATATGGCCTAATATAGTTGAGCAGTATATTGTATCAGATAAAGAAGGATGTAGCTGTGAAGACATAAAGGACTGAATAATGCACGAGAAAATTAAAGGTTACGGAATACAGAAATATATACTAATGTGCAATTATCTTCATCTGTATCTTTCTCTGTGTTTAGTGTTCCAAATATCTGTATTTGTATCTGTACTCAGATATAAATTCAGAGTGGACACTGACCAGAAGTTTGTTTTTTTCTTTCTTATTTCTCTCTTGGTTTTGTTCATTTTTGTTTGTTTGTTTAAATATGAACCCTATTGCCTGAAAACACTGGAAAACCCCCAGAAGTAGAAATACCAGCAGTGTCAATCATCCTTATCCTAAATGATTAATCCTGCTCACAGTGTTATTACTTCTCTTTGTAACTTCCTGCAATATTTTCTAAGAAAATTAGCTGATTCTGTTTCCAATAAATAAACTACTACCCTAATGTGTACCTCTGCAACCCATTGGAGGCAGTTTCTAACGACTGCTGCATATTTATATTAATAAACATGGTCTTTACTTTTGCTTCATATCTGACAACTGGCATATTACACATATAAAAGTAAAAACAACCTGTTCAATCCACATAATATAATTATACTGGTGCAGGGGCATACTCTACTAGTCACCATCTTTATGCAGCCTTAATAATATGCTTTAAATACCATCAGTACCAATTTATTAGTGCCGCACAGCCTTAGTCCGAAGTTATAATGTCAAGAGACATTATTTTCCATTTTCTCAAGTACTTATTTTTCCCAAAGGTTAAGGCTCTAGAGGTAATTAATGAGTATTACTTTCTTTACAAAACACTGAAACCTCATCTGATATTATAAACTGCCAAATGGATATGATACATGTTCACCCATTACATTCAGGCCTCCAGTCTATTGGTACTGAGTAAAATAATTCAACACAGTTACTATTCAGTTTCATCAAGTTTCCTATGATATCATATTAAATCTTAAATACTTCACTACTCTCAAATGGTTCTATTCAGTCTAGTTGTCCATAAGAGCATGAGGTCCATAATTGTAAAGTTTATGTTGTGCTTTATGTAATGATTTATGAAATCATGGAAAAATAAAAATAAACAATTCACAGGTAGCAGAGACAAGATAAAAAAAAAATAATTAGACTTTAAAATGATCTGATTAATTTAGAATTGATATCAGAATAATTTTAAATAATTCTGTTAACTTTATACAATTACCCCCCTTTTACTTCAAATTGAAATACTGTAGATCATTCATTCATGCATCCATGCATGCATTCATTCATTCATTTTTTCATAAAATATGTTGTTTTAAATGTACAAGAAATGCTCAGTTTCTAAATCACAGCAAACAATGTTGATCGCTGTGACTAAAGTGATGTAACCAAAGCTGTTCATTCTCAATTTGCTCTCCACTGCCTGGCTTCATGCCTCTTTTTAGCATGTTAATTAAATCAGATATGCTTCCTAATTACTCTAATTCTTCGATTATAACTTGATTATGTCACATTACAACCAATAGATGCAAAACATCCATTTAGTTGACAAATGTAATGTCTTGTGTATACTTAAGTCAGAGCAGAATAAGTTGCCCATTTATTGGCAACTGCAACAACTGCGTGGATGATTGTTTGTTTTAATCACCATAAATACAGTCAAATAAATATAGTTTAATTCCATTTAAACAACCATTTTTGGGAATTGTTTGATCTGCACAATTAATAACCATGTACTGCAATTATTTCTAAAATGCCCCTAAATGTCTCTAAAATCTATTATGCCTTCAACTGGGGCACCAGAGAAGAAACTCACAGGAAGTATTGATGGATCCAGGCTTATTTTTCTAACTTTTGTAATGAATACTTTATATCCACTCATAAACTACACGTTAATACATTGTTGTTGTTTTTTAATCCAGTACCCATCACATACAGAGCATGCTTTATCTATTTATGATATGGTATGGGCCAGAGAAGCTTATTTCTAGTTTATGAATGATGAATTTTCACATGACATTAAATTTAAATGCACTTCGGGGCATTTTACTGGTGTTGGCATCCATTGTTTCCATCCACATTACACACAAAAAGCAATTACAAAGAAACATTTATGCCACTCATATTATTTGCAGAAATATATTAATATTATTTTTTATGAAAAAGAAATTACATAGCTTATCTAACACAAAAGCAGTCAGATGCATATTTGTGAAAAAAGCCATGTGGTCAGTAATCATTTTTGCACTGATGCTCACAACAACCCTCTGTGCCTACTTAGTGCAAGTCACCTATGGCCTACATAAACTTTCAGACATAACATTTGACTTACTGTCATGTTTATGAGTATGTGGGCAGCTACACTGAAAATCTAAACAAATAAGACACAGAAAATGGACATGCCTTTATATGTTTTAGAGAGAAAAGGGAAGTAAAGAAAAGACAGAGAGGGGGTTTCAGTATATGAGACAGGAGAGGAGGCTAAGGGGCACTGCCCCTTGGGGACCTCATTATGTGGTACGCTTCCACCAGTCGATGCTGTCTGTTGTAGCAGTTCCTCTCTGGTGGAGCAAAGGGACAGGAAGAGAGGTCATGCTGCAGTAGGATGAGGGTACAGGGTTCAGAGTGCATAGCTGCGACTGACTCAGATTACCAACTTTGGTAGATCTACTACTAAAGTTCTCCCTCACAGACTCCTCTCCACAACCCACCTGCACATGGAGATGAGGAACTCTCAGACACCATCAGTGGAATACTGGCTTTGTGTTCTTCTAAGTGAAAAGTGTTAAGGTTTACCGACTACTACAGACACATCACATTACTTCCAGGCCAAGTGAACTCTTGGTCTTCAATCTATAGGCTGTCAAATGCAAAAGAATCAAAAGCATTGTTTTGTGATGGCATAATCCAAACTGTTCTTGTGTTATGGAAACCTTCTGATTAAATATCAAGTAGAGATAGGTCGATAGATTAGAGACAGTTATCTGTCTTGGATTTTCTTATTATTAATAGTATTATTAATATTATTTCATGTCATACAGTTTCATTTGATTGTGATATCTCTCTGTTTGAGCATTTAGCACGAATGCATAGGTATCTTGGTGTTGCAGCAGACATCACCATCTCACAGATCCAGGGTAACCAGCCCAGCTCATTTTCTCTGAGTGTTTGTCTGGTTTTCGCCCACCTTACAAAAACATGCTGGAATGCAGATTGGCTAAATAATTTGCCACAGGTGTAAACAAGCGTGAATGCACATGTCCATGGTGCCCTGCAATGGATTGGCCACCTCATGTCCAGTGCTCCCAGGATTAGCTCCAGATTCACTGTGACCCTGACCAGGATAATGTGGTTACTGAAAATGAGTAAGCGAGTGAGGATATCCTCAAACTCTCAATCAGTTATTCAATCAGTACACAAAAGAGATGGATAAATGGAGTGTTTATTCCTGCAAAACATAAAAATTCCATTTTTATGTTATGATTATAAATCATGGCAAAGAAAAAATGAAGGAAATATTCAGATGTCTCACTGCACTATTCTTAAAGATGGCACTCATTAGGAATACATGCTAAGAGATCATCAAGACATGCATCAGTAAAACTTATGGCTGAGGTTTTAGACATTACTATATGCTGTAAGCATAGTCAATGAGGTCACAAATGGATAAAAGAGGGGAAGAAACAGCATGCCATACACTTCATGCATGGATAGCATTATAAAAGTGAATATAATGATTAATCATATTTTTGTACCTGACAATGCCATTAGTAAGGTAGAATGTAGAGAACTGGGAGTACTCTATGCAGCAGAACTCTTTAAGATCTGTCATAATGTTAATGCATGCCGCAACTTATGTTGTCTACATTGTAATAAGTGCAGGCAGTTACCAGTACTAAATACAAATGCAGGACAACTTAGCTCTCTGCTTGAGTTTTAAGGTTTAAATCATTAAGACATAAGAAAGTAAAAGACTAACAATAAAAACATAACTGAGGAATGGCAGCAGGGTGTGAATTACAGGAGGGTTCTTCATGAATAAAGGCAATGGTTGAAGCCGAACATATTTCTTGCAATGACTCATACTAAGCTATTTTATTTCTAAACACTAAAATATTCCTCCAGTTATTTGACACATATAATGCTTCTATTATAAACTTACAGTTTATAATAATGTGGTCATAAAACACAGATGCTTACCTACAAGACATCACTCTTCAAAGTCCTTTGGAATAATGCTGTATAAATATGATAACCAAAACAAGGATTTCCCACACTAGGAGTCGTGAAGATTACCAAATGGGATTGCGTTAGAAATGTTACTGGGCATCATATTCAATCAAGTCACATTAACATTAATAGCGTACTTGCTATTTTTGTCTGTATCTTTTTTTGCTAACCTGAACCACTGTGCTAACATAGGAGTTCAGCTATAAAAATAGACATTTTTTTCCATCTATCTACCTCTAGTACATTTTCAACACACTGACTTTGACTCTAAGACAAAAGAAGAAAACAAAGACAGACATTTTTTATGTATAGACTTCAGGTCCTAAATTATAAATCTGGATTAACACAAGTAAAAACTGAAATAGAGACCCTGCACTGTTCATATTTGCAGAGAACTTCAACTGAACACCATGTTCTTCAAAGGTCTTTTGCCATGTCACATCACAATGTGTGTGGATAAGATAATATTTTTTTGTCCTATTATAAAATATAAAGAGGATATATTAGTGCACAGAGAGATCAGGTAATGTGGATGACTGTGTGAAAGACAAATGCACATTGGTATTGTTTAGTCCTTTAAAAGTAAAATGATTTACAAGCACTCCTTTCTGTTCACAGCTAACTGCCAGCTGGTTTGGAGGTGAGACCTCACGAGAAAAAAACTGAAGTTAAGAAAGCACTGTGATCACAAGTGGCTTGTTTAAAGTAAATATAGTATATTATTCATTCATTCACTACCGCTTATCTGATCTATTCTCAGGTCACGGGGAGCCTGTGCCTATCTCAGGCGTCATTGGGCATCAAGGCAGGATACACCCTGAACGGAGTGCTAACCCATCACAGGGCACACACACACTCTCATTCACTCACGCAATCACACACTACAGACAATTTAGAAATGCCAATCAACCTATCACACATGTTTTTGGAC
Organism: Hemibagrus guttatus; assembly: GCA_033459395.1. Classification (NCBI taxonomy): domain Eukaryota; kingdom Metazoa; phylum Chordata; class Actinopteri; order Siluriformes; family Bagridae; genus Hemibagrus; species Hemibagrus guttatus. The sequence goes on from JAUCMX010000003.1 coordinate 16,700,174, forward strand.
CGGGGGAGGAAACCAGAGTACCCGGAAGAAACCCCCGAGGCACAGGGAGAACATGCAAACTCCACACACACGGCGGAGGCGGGAATTGAACCCCCAACCCTGGAGGTGTGAGGCAAATGTGCTAACCACCAAGCCACCATCTTCTCAACATGTTTTCACTGGATCATCTGGATCAGGTACATTATTGCTTAGTTCTGCTGTGAGCATTTATCTTATGTTCTGGCATTAATATAAAGTGGTGCTATAAAAAAGTATATGTATAATTTTGTTAAAAATACTCCTTACTCGGTCTGCTCCTGACTTTTACACTTTTGCTTTGTACTGCATACATCAACTAGGATAAAGTACTATTTTTTTTTAAAGCAAATCTCTAATAAACGTCAGGTTTCAGTTCACTGAAGCACATATTTGTGTCACACTATGTAGCTCAGATCCCTGTATAGGGGAGAAAAATAAATACTGAAATAATATTGTTGAATGGAAATCATTGGGTTTGACCTACAGCAGAATAAGTGTACTTGAAAACAAGGAATTGTGAAAGGTTATTAAGCTAGCAAACTACTTAAGATGTAATCTTGTTTATTTTTTTAAATGGATATTCACTTTTACTTTGAATGATTGAATGAGTAAAGGACAGTCATGACCTGCAAACATTCAATAAATATTGTTAAACACCCTCTAACCCCCATCCACCCAAAAAGGACCAATGTTTATGTCTGTATAAGAGGGCATTAACTACAAATAACCTGAGTGAAACTCTGAGCTGAGTTCTAAAAATTTAAGTTCAAAGAATTACAAGAAATGGTTCATTAAAAAGATAACATATTCCATGAAATCTAGTGAAATGTTTTGAGATATTATGTGGAGTCTAGAGGGATTGCTGAGAGAAGATGATGTTACTCTTGAAAAAGCAGATGCAAAAATGCATCACATTCAAAACTACAAAGTCTCAAATTCAGCAAAAGCATTTGCAGGAATCAAAATGCACAACAGCAAACATGAGAAACACAGTCATGCAAATTCAATGAGAAAACACAATGTTTAAAAAAAAAAAGTATAGAAAAGAAAGTGAATAAATTAAACTACAAAAAGAAAAAAAAAGCATGCAGTATGAAGCTGCCCAATTCTGGCAAATAGTGTCAGAAAATTACTTTTAAAAATACAGTAAAATACAGTAAAATGCATAATGGATGAAGGCAATGTTACTGATCTAGCAGTCTACTGCTTGTGACTGACAATTTTTTCATGAGATCAGGTTCTACTGATCAGCACAGCAGCAGGGATTATTGCATGGTGCAAGCAAAGGAACATAAACAGGAAATTGACTTGAACAAAAGGAAACAGTGATTGAGTTTATAAATAGATGGTTCCAACTGGTGTGGAAGATAATATAATTTTGGCTGACAAATAAAGCTGGTAAGAACACACTGAATTGGAAAGGTAAGGCACATCAAGCCTTGGACCATGATCAGGGTGTTGAACTTCAAAGACAATGCATCCTTACTGTGAGGGAGATGGATGTGCTTATGGTCGATGACAAAGACTCAATCTGGTTCTACTAAGATATCTCCAGGGACATAGAAACTTGGTAAAAAGAGGGAAATAATTCCACCCACTCCTCCTGTAAGTTGTGAGGTCTCCATGGATAGGACTTGTTTGTCCTCAAACCATTCCTGAACCATTTTTGCAGTGTGGCAGGGAGCATTGTCGTGCTGAAAGAGGGCACTCTGCCATTAGGGAATGCTGTTGCCATGAAGGGAGGCACCATGGTCCAATTCTGATGCTCACTGTAGGCCCTTTTGTCAGTGGACTGGGGTCAGCATGGCTAGCCTTTGCTCCTCACTAACATCAGTGAGCCTTCAGTACCCATGACACTGTTGGCAGTTCATCGGTTGTCCATGCTCTGACCATGTTTGGTACTTTAAGGTGCTGACCACTCTATACTGGAAAACCCTATAAGTCTTTTTTTTTGGAAATGCTCTGACCCAGTCATCTAGCCATCTTCTGGCCCTTGTCAAATCATCATGCTCAGATCCTTAGGTTTGCCCATATTAAAAATTTTATTCAAGCATGAATATTGGAATTTAAATATTATATAATATTAAAATATATTATTCTAAAAGAATTTTATCTTGTGCAGCACCACCCACTTACATTTTAATTCATCAGGGATTTTAGAAATTGGTTGCAAGAAACAGTGAAAATATCCTGTGATGTGTCTGCCATAATTTCCCTGCTACTCCTTCAGGCTGCAAGATGTGTGTTTCTCCTGTCTGTCTCAGACAAGCAGTTTGGCCTTGGGTGCTAGTCATACATGGTGTAATCCTTGAGGATTAAGAGTGAGAGCCTCTTCAGCATGTGATTGCATGGTATTAAAAATAGAATACTTTGCTGAACATGGGCCATAAACAAAGCCCTCCTGTCCCCACTTCAGTAACAACAAACATGGATACATTCCTGCTCTAGGCTACCTGTGCCTAGGAAGGATCACACTAAAATGCTAAATGGAAACAGCTTTGGTGAAGGATGGTTCCAGATTAAACATACATCATCTGTTTCATCTATTATTCAACATGCTAATTTACTGTAAATTGTCACTGTTACTGTAAATTTGCTCATGCATATTGACTTTAATTATTGTCTATCAACACTGAAGTTGTAGATACTTACAGAGAAAGTGCTATATATCCTCTCAGCTGACTATTTATAATAACGCCAAATAACGCCAATTTAAAATCATTTTGTCATAGCAAATAACTTTGGCTCACATATTAGTGAGAATCAGATGTGTTTCAAAAGAGCAGTCTGTTTTTCTGAGCCCTAGCAAGACCTTGAAATTAAATTATCTATGTGAGTATAATACAATTCTGTCTAATTTGTGCTTCTTACCTAGTTAATTGAACATTCTAGTCTTAAGAATGCAATTTAAGCATTTGTAAATGTTTTGTAAGCATTAACATACTACAATATTTTCATTGTCTTAAAACCATTTTGATAAAGTCTTGCTGGTGAAATTTGTTTGCCAGACAAATGTAAAAAACAGTTTAGTGTACATATATAATGGTGTTTCTAAGATGTAAATATGCTGTTCTTACATAAAAAGTAGTTTTACTTAAAGATGCATACTTGCCCAATTAGTTTTCATTTAGAAAGATGCCAACATGTGCTCAACTATTTGCGATATTCTGGGTGAAGTTCCCTCATAAAGATTCGTTTGTAATGATGCCAAGAGTGTGCAAATCTTCATCTGAAATACTGTTTAGAAAATAAAATATTAGAGTTTTGATTTGTTTAACACTTCTTACTCACTGCATCTTTCCATATGTGTCATTTCATAGTGATAATACTGTATATTCATTAAATAGTTCTAAGAACTTGTCTTAAGTCCAAACTTATGATTGGTGTATGTGATACATACTCCATTTAATGTATATGCGTACATTAAATGTACACAATGCATTCAATTTATTCTATATTCCTACTGTTTAATTTATATTCCTATTTAGCATTTTATATATTTCTATTAGTTTGATTTAGTTTTTTCTATTATGAGTTGACTTTACTTCTATTGATTTTTGATTTTGATCTACTGAATAACTGTATGAACCATAGATGACAAGGTACATGAGCATAGGTCTTTTGTTTATGTTTCTGAAAAGGTAGATCCTCCTATGCAACATCCATAAACATGTCAAGTTCATTTCTAGAGCAGAGAAAGAAAACAGGCTGACCTCTCCTACATCCCCAACTCAACAAACCTCTGCATGTGCACACTCACAAGCTACCCCAGAATCTGAAAGTAGATTGATTAGGCTCCCAAAAGAGCAGCAAAACAAGTGGGTTTCAAAAGAAATAAAGAATCTGCTCTGAGGCAAGTCAGCTCTTTCAGATCCCACTTCACCAGGCATCAGCACAAACCGAAAACGATGTCAAGGTCAGCAGAGATATTTTGACTTAAATTAATCATGAGAGGAGTCATCACCGGACAATCTCGAATGCGTTTCCGCATCATTGGGCCACAGAACTTGAAGCACTTGCTTCTTCTCTCGCTTTGCATATTCTCACACACATGCACAGCATTCATTGGAATTTGATTAGTGGAATTTTGCTGAATTCCTGTTTATTATGATCAATAATGATCAGTATACAGTGGATCTAGTGGTCAGGGACCAACCCTTGTTGAAAAATTCACTCATCCCTGTTTTTATTTATTAACAGTATTAGCACAGTAAAAAAAACTTATAAACGCTTGTGTAGAAAAGCATAAACACACAGTTCACACATGTGATGAAAACTATGTATGTGGTTTTTGGACATCTACATGTTCTTTTGCCACATGTAATGCACATGTTTTTATGTTGACGTGGATTTTTTTCATGTTTTTATTTCTTTCACATGATTATTTTTCATATGGTTAATTAATTTTCATGTGATTTTTAACACGTAGGACATGTAATTATAACATTATTCACATGATGTCATGTGTACATGAGTGCATTTCCAGGACTTAACATTTTCACACTGACATTTTCACATGCTTTTCCTATACTATTATGAACATTTGAAATATTTTTTACATAACAACAATATATAAATTAAATGAATAACTTTGGGTTCCATTACAGGTATGCCTAAGAGAAAGATGTACCATTTGGCTTTCATCACATGGCATTTTCTTAGACATTTCTGAAATTCAGAAGTGGTATTGAACCACCAAGAGAGCTAGTGCAATGTAAGATGTCGCTGTTATTCTTCTCATTAAATTGAGTGTCGTCCTCTCAGCTTTCCCCTCTAAAGGGAGACACTTAGGAAAGCAGGTACTCTTTGGTTAGCTCAATGTTGTTAAAGAATTCGAACTCATTGTGTGAGAAAGAGTCACTGGCAGGCATTGTGCAGCTGGGAAATGCTCTCCTGCAGTTTGTGCTGCCTTAACTGTGACTGCACTCCTCATTAAATACAACTTGCACCCACGCAAATCTCTCTCCACCATCAAGCTTTCAGCAGCCTTTAATGGGCTATTGCCACTCACCAAGTCAGTTCCCTCCTCCATGGGATAATGGCAGTGGCAAACATTTTTTGAGATCATGCAAGTAATTATAAAAAAAAAAAGAAAACATTAATAGGACTGATGTCCGCCTTGTGGAGATTATTCTATCATTAAAACTGGTAAATATGTTAAATAAGTCTAAAGCATGTTTTTGTTCATTCGGCACAGCACAAATGGAACTGATTGCTATGGACTTCCCACAGAGATTTTTCAATGTGAGTGACCTAATTATACAGTCCAAGCTTTTTGGGTTGCTGAAAATTTGTTTGTTATTGATCCATCTCCCACCACCCCTATTGCGATCTAAAATGCAGCACACTATTGATCCCAGTTTGGCATGCACAGTCTAGCAGCACTGTATTCTTTTACCCCAGTCATTATGCATTGATCTAGCTAACCTTTTCATTTTCCAGTCAGATGAATTCAGTAGGCTGGATACCAACTTTCATTCCTACAGTCAAGAGGGAGTTGACTTTTTTCAGATACACTGCTACAAGCCACGAATTTGGATGCAATTAAACGATTCAGCCCTTGTAATCGTAAAATCAATAAGTCATATGCTGCAAACCAAGCGTGCATTTTCTTTGTTTGATTGTATATTTGTGTGGAAGATTTAAACAACTCTTTATTCAGGGCTCGTCTTCTAAATGTCATTAATAAGGTAACTTATGATGCATTCTTGTCAAAGGACCGTAAAAAAAACCCTTACAATTTTTGAAATGTGGAATAAACTTCAAGGTAGAGCTTTTGTGGTTTTGATTTGCAAAGCTTTTGTTGCTGCACTGAAGAAAAACAGAGATAAAGAAAACAGTGTCTATTTTTGTATAACGACAACTCTCTGCAGTCTTGCTGTAAGATGTTAAATTTACAAGGCAAAGCCAGCCTGCACTGTGAAGGCTTGCTGAGATTCTCCTGACAGATGGGTGAGAAATGAAGGATGGCAAGTCAAAAAGGAAAGCACAAAGACCCTAAAAGTTGAGGTAACACTTTGGACAAGCTGCCTGCCATGAAAATCTGTAAGTTAAACAGCATTCTGTCATTTATTGTCTTTATAAGGTTTTTCGTTTTGTTTTGTTTTTTTGCCTGTATAATGTGTTGTTTCCCAGTACTCATATTCTTTCATAGACTTCCCACACCATGTTTCTAAACACGATGATGACCACAGTGATATGAGGAGAGCTAAATATAGCTAATATCATTTTCCAAAATAAATTTTGAAAATTGTAATTTCATTTATATATAGTATTGAGAATTGCATGTTGTCTGACCCTTCATACTTTTAGTCAAGACACAGTAGTTAAAGTATTGATTCCATGTAGAGGCAAAATTGGTAAATACAAATAGTGGCATTTTGTGGAGAAATGAACATGAGTTGATTACCAGGCAGCATAAGGAAGCGTGTATAATGATTACCCTTATAAATAAATAAATAAATAAATAAATTTGAAGTCTATGAAATGAGTATTTGTTCATTTCTGGCATTATTAGTTATAACTACTCCTTTCTCCCCAGGTTTACCTATGACAAAAGAGTGTATATATAATATTATTATAATTCTAATGAGAACCAAAATATTACAGAGTTTATACTGCTTTGAGATATGTATCTTCCCAAATGCCGGGTTTATTCAGAGATGTCCCTTGGTGTGAATAAGTAATGTTATTCTCTCTCACTTCAGCTTACATAAATATGTGTGAACCTAGAAGACTTGCTGTAAGTTACAGACTTCTGAATTGATTTCAGAATGATGGAATGATGAAGTAGTTTGTGCAATTGATCCATACAGAACTATCAGTTCTATCTTCCTGACAAATTCTTGCACACAAGGACTTTCATGCCTTGGGGACAAATGTGAATAGAGACACATTGTGTGTAGAAGTTTCCAAGCATTGTGTGTGTGTGTGTGTGTGTGTGTGTGTGTGTGTGTGTGTGTGTGTGTGTGTGTGTGCGTGCGTGCGTGCGTGTGTGCGTGTGCGTGTGTTTTTATACTGCAGGTCTGACTTGGAATGAATATTACTACAATTTCTCAGAATCATGACTGTCTCTAACACAGTGTCTAAATAGACACTGTCTGCAAGGTTTTAAGAACATTTTGTTGATGTCGTTAGAATGTATCCACAAATAAAAGGTCCAATCATTCCTCACTCACATGCAAAGTCTTTTGGAATGGCATCACTATTATGGTCGATGGTGTGAAGGTTAATATTCATCCATCTTTGGTTCCCAGGGGCAGAGGAGAGACAGACATGTGGCTGCAACTCAAATACAGGCCTCCATCCCAGTGTGCCCATTGCTGCCTGAGCCTAATTAATGTCTCCCCCATCAGCACTGCTGGCACTCTCACTCTGGGTGAGAGAACTTCTGGCATGACAAATTAGAAAGATTTCTGTCCTTCTGTTTGCATGATGTTGGAGCATTGGAACAGCTTCCACTCTCACCCACCATGCAAACTGAGACAATTTTGTATGGCTGAAATCAAATCAACAGCGCTGCCACATTCTTAGTTTGTCTCTAGACATCTCTAGTTATGTGGTCAGTGATAAATATAATCTGGCCACAAGTGATTAGCAATTTAACCATACTCCAGCCACCATTTTTAGGAAATACAATATAGCCAGTTTACATCATTCCTAAAATTGGTTGAGGTGTGTTTGTGTCTGTGTGTGTGTGTGTGTGTGTGTGTGTGTGTGTGTGTGTGTGTGTGTGTGTGTGTGTGTGAGTGTGAGTTTGTGCATTCTGTGGATGGATTTGATTCTGATCATTGTATAGCATAGCTTTCATGAAAATAGCTCTAAAATTCTTTTCAGTCCATTAATGAGAATAAACTCCAGGAGCTTGTGTTAGGTGAGTTAGGGGTAGTTATTGGGAAGGTGAGTCTACACATCACATGGACTATGGTAGAAGCCTTATGAGCGCTGAAAGATATGAGAAAAGCCTGTCAGGGCTGGAAGTGTGGTGCCTATGATTAGCTAGGAGTTGCAGGATGATGCTGCATTGGGTTCTTAATCTGATTACTTTTGCTTTAGGCAAAGAGGTCAGTCTCAGAGTGGCAGTCAGCAAGGAGAAACAGCTAAAATGTGTCTCTCTACAGACTGAAATCAAGATGATCTTTTTCAAATGTGTTAAATGACTTCATAAAAATGTTGACTTGTTATACTCAAGGAACTAAGGGACTGCCTGATTATTCCTGAATCCCTTCAATTAAATTAGTGATAAATCCACTAAAAGACACAAACTCCAGAAGGAAATTCAAGCGCTGTTGTATGCTCTATAAGACTAGAATGAATAAAAATAGATTAAAATTAGAATTTAGCACTTACTGTTTAGTCTAATCTGTATATTAAATTTACTAGAAGAACGAAAATATATTGTGTCATTATTATCTTGTATGTTTATAAATGAGTCCAGACGGAAATTCTACTTTATTTGATTAAAAAATCTTGTTATAATCTTGATAACTGATTAATAAGCTCTAAGACTCTAACAAGGTAAATAAACAAAGCCATTTATTATTCATATGCTCACCTTATAAGTATTGGTGAAATTTTTTATTATATCTCCTTTGTCTATCACTTTTTCAGCACTTTATTATCAACAAATATAACAAGGAAATACCTTATAGATTAAATCTCAGAGTAGGTTTGTTGATTGTTCACTTTTTTTTGCAAAATGTAAATGCTCAATATAAAATATTGTCTGTCGTACACAACAATGATCTGTTCCACTCGGCAAGCACATAAAGATACCTCTGCAAATAAATGCTGCATTTTAACAGAGCAAGACTCAGATATTCGAAATTAATTTATTGTCATTATAAATGATTTTTATAGTGTGTGCATATTTTTCTGAAGATTATTAGCGTGTGCAAAATATGAGTCTTGTACTTACTTCCATAAATATAGCTCATGGCTCAGCAAAATCTCCCTCAGTCTTTCTCTCTCTCTCTCTCTCTCTCTCTCTCTCTCTCTCTCTCTCTCTCTCTCTCTCTCTCTCTCTCTCTCTCTCTCTCTCTCTCTCTCTCTCTCTCTCTCTCTCTCTCTCTCTCTCTCTCTCTCTTTAAATATGACCGCTAGCATGCCCGGGTGATGAATTGGCAAGAGTGGATAAAGTACACAGCAATAACCTCCAGGCAACCCTCAGAACAACAAGGCATGGGACCACAAATTTATCATTCAATTGTCAGAGGATTTTATCAACTATGCCTTCCACTGCATCTTTTGATTTATTTCACAATTTATTACCGTTATTCTGAGTCAGTGTTCACCAACATTATGGATCGTAACTGGAAAAAAGAATACATTAAAGAAAAAGAAAAAAAGAAAAAAAAAACAGTACAAAGCAGCCACAAAACAAATGCAGCTTATCAAAAGCTGGTATATAGTACAAGATATTTGTGAATGTCTTTTTAAATAAAATATACAAATCTAACACTCTAGAAGTGAGGAAGTTATTTAAGCATATTGTAATGAAGTGAACAGACACAGCTTCTCTGATTGCATTAAAACCTCTGTAGCAGACAAGCCAAATGTGCACAGACTTAGTTTAGTTTTTTATGATTTTCCTTTTTTTCCCCCTTGAGTTTGTGTTTCATATATTATTTTCACTAAGTGATTTCACTGTGTGAATTAAAAAACATCTCCGGTTTTGATTGCTTTCAACCCTTCAGCTTCTGGTGTTCTTCCCCAGCACTGCATCCTCCACAGAGATGTGCAATTAAACTGCTTCTGGAAAGGTGTGTCCTAATTTATTTTGTAAGAGTCTTATAAGAAAAGATCGTAAGAGCCTTATAAGAACAGAACACATTTTTTAATTGACGGTAAGAGCAAACTTCTCTTTCAGGTGTGTGACTGGAGGTCATGTGATGAGGTTGTGAGCTGCAAATATGGGTGAGGACTATATAACTTTCAAATCTAGATGGTGTTAGTGATGCACATTTTTCTACTCCTGCAATTCATGTAGTACAGTGTATAAGAAGATGCTCGGAAATGATTGGTTAATTACTGACAACTGATTTTTTGTGTATTACCTTTTCAATAATAAGCCATATAAACAATGCATGTCTCCAACCAACTGGATGGTAGTGCACTTCTCCATTTGTGGTGTTGAAAAGTGGGTGGTCATGAGTGGGAGGCAGAATCACAGGAGGGAAAAAAATCCTGTAGGCTACAAGTACATCTGCAGCCCATTGAGTATGCTCTTCACATACTCCACACTCTTAATAGAGACAAACTACAACCAAGTTCCCATATTTTCAATAATTACACATGAGGAGGTGATCCATGAGTACAAGCGCTTTGTGTAATTTTTTTGAAATTCTTTGCCGTTTACAGTTTAAATGCACTGGTAGTAATCATTTCAGCGCAGATTTTAAGGGCTCTTTGTGTTTTTCAATTTAGATTCAATTATTCTGTTTCTTTGTTTCCTACAACAGATATTTGACTGTCCTATTTTTCATTAAATACTGGAATTCTAACATACACATCTTAAGAATAACAATCATTTCTGGGTTTTTGTGGATATGGTGAAGAATAAATCGGGATACTGTGTTTCATGACAGCAGATAAGTGAATTGTTTGGCTCTATTCAAAAACTCAAAAACTATGACAAAAAAAAATTGTTATACAATTTGGTGTTAGAAAATGTAGCTGGATCCAAAAATAACTTGTTTTATCATGTTTCTTGGCCAGATACATCTACAACATTAACAGAACTACTCTAAATAGGCAAAGACCTCCAATAAATGCAAAATATTTTATATCTTGGAGAAAATTAAAGCTAAGGCTTTACCAAGTCTTCCATTGTATTTCAAAGCTATTTTTTGTGGAGTGATAACGGAGCTGAGGATGGAGCTGCTGTTGAGAGTCCCACATGGGCCATAAAAGCACTTCTCAAATACAGTTTAAGAATGACCCTTGCTTATGTGGACAATCTCACCAGGATACTGTAGATTTGTACTTTTCTAAGAACTGCTGCTGTAATCATAGAGACTGTACTCTCTTATCCCAGGACTGTACTTCACAATGGGCCATATTTGGAGTTAAGTTAAACACACAATGAGGATTTAATACTGAAATATTGCACATCTATATTGAGACATCAAACAGAACTACAGACTTCTGACGTTACACAAATGTTACTCATGCGGGTGCATTTGAGAACAGATATGGTATGTAAGATTCTGAACTTGTTACATTTTTCTTACATGAAATGAGATCAGGTGAGGAGCAGTAATAAGTCCAGCACCACTAGCTGATAGTTTTGTGTAATCGTATGTCATGGTAACATGTATGTGTTGGGCTGTAAATACATTAAAAACAAAAGAAAGCTACTTAAGGCCAATGTTAAACATATTCCTTATACAACTTATCCTTTTAAAGTCTATCAGATGTCCACAGAGGACACTTAAGGAGACATCCTCTTAAACAGATACATTGCTTATCTCAAATACTGAATTTATTATATTATATTTATAATATTATGAATGGAATTAAAGTAAGATGTAAGAATAGGCAGATTAGCAATCAGTCAGCTTGTGCTTTAAACCATGGACATATTTTCTGCAGGAGATTCAAATTAGCCAAAATATTAACTAATATTACAAAAAATAAATAAATTCAGGTACAGAGTTAAATATCCAGTAAGTCTAAGTCAAAATTCATTGATCAAAACAGACTAGAGCAAAAAGCAAATAATTATGAAAATGTGAAAACAGAGCCTGGGTCTTAGACATAAGTACACAGTGATTATGAAAAAACAGAAAATGGCTTAGAAATCTGGGCAATAAAGCAAAGACTTAGCAATGAGTGATACAAATTAAAATATATATATGGAGAGTCTGATTAAGTATTCATCATATTCCTTTTTCATTTTTTCTTCATATTGTTAACTCTTAATTTGTCTTTTTTCTTTTTTCTCCCTAGCAATTTATTTGTGAACTCACAGAATATTTATAAGAATATAATCTGATATTTAAAAGCTTACATCAGTAGACACACCCTGTGGTGTCCCACCCAGTGTGGTATCGCGCATCAGATTTGTCAGAATTTGCACATGATAATTACTATTATAAGCCATAAATGGTTCAGAAAGGTGGGAATCTTTTTTCATGATCTTATTTCTATGAAACACAAAAACAATTGTGTGATACAGTTGGATAAACCATGAAATGAATCATTTAAATAGTTGTAATTGGGTTACCCTGAGAGTCTTTATACAGTTACCCTGGATGTATGTGGGTGGGATTATGTCTGACAGTCTTGTGCTGTTCACTCTCACATTAACTCTGGAGACACAGCCATTGAGCACAGCAGGAAAGAGTCACCCTGCACCCCCTGTATGGAATTCTTCTCTTGGGGCTGACACATTCACGCTGCTCCTCCTCCAAAACAGAGTTCCTGTCCTCCCTCCTCTGAATCTGCCATTGCTCCACACTGATGCCAGAACCCGTGTGAGAGGGAGGAAGGAGGGTGTTGATGGATGACAGGCCTGTGTTCTCCATGCTCTAGAAGCACAGCAGAAAGCACGGACCAGAGCAGCTGCATCAACTGAGACAAAGAGTATTGCCACATAGACATGCCAGCTGAGCTTTTCAGCAATTCCTGAAATGTGAAATAAACATGAGGCTCAAATATGTGTCAGTGTTGAATAGTGTTTTTCTTTTTCTACACTATTGATGCAGGGCATTGATGATGTTCCTGAGGATGTCACATCTTTTTCTACTTTTTTTTTGTTTGCAGCATAATATGATCATTTTGGAAGCTATTTTATCATACAGCAGGCAGAATGATGCAGCAGTGTAGCATCAAGCTGTGACCAATGGTGCATTATAGTGCCATGAGGTTTGTGGAGTTCCCCAATAGCTCAGGCTCAGTTGTGCCAGTTCATTGCAAACCTGGCAATTTGCTCCATTTTAGAACATAAATGTGATTTTATATGACAGTATGCAAGTGTCAGAATGATTGACTTAAATGTGTCAAAATTCCTTTGATGTTGCAGGAAGTGTGTGAGAAGAGGAAGTTCTTCAACGCACCAATGAAGTGGGAGGAAGTATCATATAATTGGATTTTGATTCTTCCTGTTGTCATGGCACCCAGATTCTGTCTTTTCATGTAAGGTCTTTTTTGTTTGTGTGTAGAGGGGAGAAATTGCATGAAAAGGGGTGATGTTCTTAGTAGAGCAGGCAGGAATAAGTAGGATAGTCAGGAATGTTGAGGGGAATTACTATTTTTGGACTCAACATAGTGGGTTCAGAAGTAGCCAGATCATTTGCAGCAAATATGTCTGAATAAATCTGATTTCATCACATTTTAAAATATCATTTCAGGAAAATCTGTTAACTCTGAACATCTGATGTTGTTTAAATTAACAGAGGTATAATGACCTTGCTGTGTTTTTGATAATATCAGTGCAGACCACCATAAGTCATGTCTTGCTTCCTAGAAATCAAAAACTGCCCAACCCAAACTGAAAAATAAATACAAACGATATAAGTTTAATGCTATAATACCTTTATGTCAACTTGACATGAAATTACAACCCAATTCTGTCTTGGAGTAGCTTACTAATAGCATAGCTAAGAAGCAGTTTATACAGGTTGAGACTAAAGGGAGCAACTGTGTCGTGATTGTATTCAGCTAGACAGTGTAATATGACATGATTCTAACTCATTCTGCCACAAAAAGACCTTAATAAGCATTATACTAGTGAGTGTTAAATAATGATTTTTGTCATGTGCTCTGGTGTGTAAAATGTCTTTGCTGGTACATGGTTTTGTTTCACCAGTTCACCTCTTTAGAGAGTGCAACTGTCATTGCTGATTTAGTTATACTCCAGGGACGAGCAAGAGCAGGTATTAGTGAACGTCTGGGATTAATTCTCATTCACACAAACTAATCCCCAAATTCCCTTGCTAAAGCAAAGGCTATTAGCTAATCATTTCCATTATTAATACATGTTGAAGTCATCTAATGTAGCAGTTTGTCAATAAGGCTGGCAGTATTCAAGAATATTAAGAGGGATACACAGCAGGATTAACAGTCAATCCTCTCAGCAAAAAAACAAATTGAGTTAATGGCTGTATATGTGTGTGAATATTGTCACAGGCAGGACAAAATGCACTGTTGTCCACTCCCAACTAAGCTCTCCATTTATGAGTTATGTGCTTGTCTATGCTGGCAAGAAGGCACTTAAACATTGCACAGCCTGTGTTCTTATATATTGGGAGTCATAGAGGGTATAGGTTACAGAGGTGGACAAAGTACACAACTATCTTACCTGAGTGAAAGTACAGATACTACTGGTCAAACATTACTCCGTTACAATTAAAAGTTGAAAAGACAGATTTTTACCTAAGTAAAAGTGTTACTTACTTCTTTTTAAAAGTACGCATTGTTTTACAATTGTTGCATGCATATATATATATATATATATATATATATATAATATATATATATATATATACATATATATATATATATATATATATATATATATATATATATATATATATATATATATATATATATATATATATATATATATATGTATAGTACAGTATAATAAAGAGTATGCGCGTTCTGGGGCATAGTACGAGGATGTTATATAATGGAAGTTGTTGCTTAGCTACACACACTCATCATAAACAAGGCATTTCACATTTTATTCATTCTTATTTATCCAATATAATTTACCATTCGCATTTTATATAAGTTATATATATATTTCCACATTTCATTTACACCGTTTTAATGTGCATTTACACCGTTCTCAAGGCTCCTCCCCCCTACGTGCAATGCGTTGTGGGTAATATTACCCGTACTATGATTTGGGGCATAATAATTCTATTTTTGAATATTATTTAGCACGGATAGTACGAGAATTTGGACGCAGCATACGTTTTTGCATGTTAACTAACATCATTACATGCGTTGGTGGTGTATATGCAAAGCCAAGGCAACTAGGCAAACAAATACATAAAAAAAACATTTGCCTTACCATACATAATTCATGGCACAGGCAATATCCATTTCAAGCTTTTACCAGAAATTATACATACCATATACATACATAAGTATACATACCTCAATATGCTTCCGCAGGTTGGATGGAAAGTTTTTTTAGTCTGAGATGTGGTTTGTTTTCGGTAAACAAAGCAAGCATTTAAAACGAAAAGAATCTTTAATCTTTTCTAAAAACTGGAACATACTGTCTAAGTATGGTCATGGATGCGCGCACTGAGCCAATGATCTGTCTTCGTCTATTTTGCTACCAGTTGATCAGAGTTCAAAAAATTATGGAAAACCACTGAACTTCATGACACGTGATGCTACAAGAGTGAAACAAAATCATCCTCTGGTTAGTGTAACTACTTTCTACTCAATGACCTTGACAGAAATGTAGTGGAGTAAAAAGTACAATATTTGTCTTTCAAATGTCGTGAAGTTACAAGTTTCTAGAAAAAATAATACTCAAGTAAAGTACAGATACTCAAAAAGTGTACTTAAGTACAGTACTCAAGTAAATGTACTTTGTTACCGTCCACTTCTGGTAGGTTGTGAAGTGGTGGATCAGAAATAATATGTTACATTCTGAATGCTATAACTTTTATTGTGCAATTGCAGTTATAAAAGCTCTGATTATTTACTGGACACACCAACCAGCATTCAAATTGTCTAGTACTTTGGGGGAGCTCAAGATCTCTCAGGACCAGCTCACAGACATGTTCCAGGCTTCATTTTTGGTTGGAGGTTTATCTTCTTCTATCCCTATTCTCTTTAACTTCATGATCCTGAGTCACAATGCATCTGGAGCCTATCCTGGGAATACTGGGCATGAATACACCCTGGACTGGAATTTAGTACATCACAGGGCATCAATCACATACATTTGTACCTAGGAGCATTTTTTTAGCATTGCTACTGGCATTTTGGGGAGGTGGCAGGAAACTGAAAAACCCCATGCAGTAAATCCATGCATTCACAAGGAAAACATACAAAACTATATTGAATTACTAAGATAGTAATTCAAGCCTGGAATCAAACTGGATACCCTGGAGCTGTGAAGTGGCAACACTACCTGTCGCACCACTGTGTCTTCCACGTAAAATTTCCCATATTTACTTTCTGTCACACACACCTTGTTCTTTCTTGTATTAGAAAATCCACACTGGAAGTAATATGTACTTGGAAGTAATATGTACAGAATTGTACATATATCTGTATTTGTATATAAATTTGTGAATAGTAATATGTCAGAAGTAGCTTTGGGCTGGGGATTGTAATTGGCATTGTTGTTGTTGGGCTTTTTTCTGTGTATATAAGGTTTTTTTAATTAATCAAATCTAAACTACCATGTAGGTTAGCTTTTGCAAGCAAGAGACAGGATACTATTCTGAGGCAAGATTCATATGAACATTTACAGCATATATAACAGATACACTCATACAGAACAACTTATATTTATTTCATTTCATATGACAGAGCCATTAAGGATTGAGGGTCTTGCTCATGGGCCCACCAGTGACAGCTTGGTGGATCTGGGATTCAAACTCACAAATTTCCAATCAAGGAAAGTCCAATGCCTTAACCACAAAGCTACCACATTCCACAGATGTTTAATGTAATTGTAATGTGCAAATGTTCAATCAAACAAAAACAAAATCAGGAAATTGAAAGGTATTAATTGGTCAGGAAAAAAATAAAAATACACATAATACTTATATTACTTATGTCACACAACAGATCTATGTTACATAACACATACCTCACTGCTTCAGTACGTGAATCATTCAAATAAAGTAAAAATAACGTGTTGAACGAGTCAAGCCAGCTTTACTGTAAGCAGGCTTAGGAAAGTACATCAAAAATGTCCAAGTTGGTAACGCCTTTAAGAGGATTAAATGTTTGGGAAAAGGGTGGAAGGAATTTCTTTTTTAAAACAAATTACAGTTTGCCTCTTTGTTCATATGTTAGTTAGACCCAATGGCTATTTTCTATTCATTTGCTTACAACCTAAGGACTATTGCTCTCTCTTATTCCTAAATCCAATGTGTGAGTTTCTGCAGTTTGTCTTCATTTAATTAAGTACAATCTATAGAATATAGAATCTCACATTTGTTTATATCCTCTGCTTATGTTGCTTAATTCTTATTTTGGTTATTATCTTACAATAAAGTTGCCACACCCATATGGCCTTTGAAAAATTGTACCACACAGTTCTTATAAAGTCAGATTGTCAGGTCAAGTTTTGCTGCAACAGAGCTATACTGTGGGACCCCCTACGAGTTTCAGCATTCACACAGTACCACCAAACAAATCCACTTTGATATGAAAATATTCAACTAAAGCTGACTAAACTTTCAGGGAGATGAAGAAAAGTGTGCCTTTTACAGATAGAGAACTAAGTATGTGCTTTTTACTTGATGTTCTTTCTTTATAACAACAAAGACACTAAACAGAAAATGAGTTGCAGCCAAATCAGCATCCAAATTTAGAAACAACACACTGAAGTTAATTACTTATCAGGACATTCACGGGGAGAAATGTCTGTTAAAGGAAGAGTCACTTAGAGCTTAGAAACATCACAGGAATACATTATTGAGAAAATTATGAACACTTCTCTAGATTTATATAGATGGCTATGATAAGGATGGGCTGTCATTAATTCTAAAATATCATACATGATTATTAATAAGTATGTCATTGCGCAGTGAAAAATCATCCTTACCTGTTTCACAGTTCACTTAGTCTTTAGAATATTACAATGTGTTCTTCTAATATGTCCCATAATCATTTCAAAATCAGAGCAACCATTTTAGGCTCAGAAACAGCATAGATCATCAGAGCTGAATTTCATCACTAAGCATCCAGACACACTGACTCTGTGAGATCAAAACGCCTTTGTGGTCTTTGGGGATATTTGAGACAGAGATTATCGCTAACGTCTTTGGGTGAACCGAGAAGATGAGTATCTCCTGAAAGATAGAGATGGAAGTTTAGGCTGTGTACACACTTCAAATATCTAAACGTGCCTGCTGTACTGATTACCATGACTCACTCAGAAGTTTGGAAAGTCAAGATGAAATATTAACAGTCGTTTAGGGGGCTTTCTGAAATCTAAATTTAAGGCAAGTCAATCAGGCAGCTGACAGCAAAGAAGAACATTCTCTTGATGCAGAAACTGAACAATATTTGGCTCAGCATAGTTTGGAGATGCATTCAGAATGATTCCAAAACTTGACATTAACTGACATTGAGTGGTCAAATGGCCTTTCTCTTTACCTATCTTTCACCAAAACAACTGACAAATTATGTCTACGTGAAACTAGATAATCTGTCAAAAATCTTCCTCAGTTAAAAGTGGAGGCATCCAGCCAAAAATGAACCCAGTGATTGTCAAAAGGTTGTTTTTTAATTATAGTATTAAAGTATAAGTTAAATGTTTAAAAAACTCTAAGTGAATCTAAGAGTGAATCTAAGTTAGTTTATTCTGATGTAATTAAATTAATGTTTTGGAAATTCTGAACAGTAAACAGGATAACATTTAAACATAGGCAGTTAGCATTAGCAAATTAGGAAAGCTTACTAATTCAGCTTTACTGTGCTTTTTTAAATTAGATGGAGTTCATGACTTTAGGTGGACAAATAAGACACCAAGTCTTTGCTTACCCCAACATACTGAAATATTTTACTGAGGTTTTTATATATTTTACTAGGGTCTCATGTTTGACACTATAGTCCATTGGCTTATCTATCTTCAAATGAACATAGGCAGCTATAGCACAAATTACATTGTGGTGCATAAGTTAGTCAAAGCACAGCATAATTTTGCATGATTCTTGATAGATTTTTTTCCCCCACTGATGAGCGTAAATGACTGCTAAATTAAAAGGATTGGATAACAAACCGAGTCCATTCTTATGATTTGTAGTTCTCATGATTTGGTTCACGTTTTGTAACAAGTGCTTTAAAGGTCTAAATGAAAATGTAAGGAGTTAAAGATTATCTTCAAAATATAATCAAGTATTCCGTTTTGACAATACTCAAGTAAAATATAAATAAGACAAAATAAATCTAAGGCACAATAATGAAGTACAATAACTTAAGGATTTCCACCCCTGTTTTTCACTGGTTGCTTGTGAACAGAGACAATGGACCAGGTTTGAAAGGAGAAGGGCATCAATTGCTAGGGGCATATGGGGGAATTCTGAAAGATTGATGAGGAGAAGACATAGATGGTGAGATTGCCAATGTAGATAATTGGACTAATCCATCCAATTTTCCTTAATGGATCACTGCCACTTCTTCCATGTTATGAAAGGTTTTCTACTAGCTCATTAACCTGTTACACTAAATGACACAATGTCTTTGCAGATTTGCATAAGCAGACAGTGGTCAGTTTGTTCCTACTCTCTCAGGAGACTTCATCTCACTTATCTTCTTAAATAGTTTGAAAAGAAGAAGATCTTAGAAGAATCCATCCTACATTTCACTGTTGTTTCCTTCCTGTCAGTCTTTCCATCTCTTTCAGACACACACTTTTAAATACAGAGAAATATGCTTTTTCCTCACCCTATATTTTCTATGTGATAACTAAAAGCATATTTCAGGACTCAGAGTGCCCCCTGCTGGATTACAGCACAGCATCAGAGAACATGCATCACTGCTGTGTGTGAAACCAGCCATGAAATCAGTCTGGCACTGGTCTTGGCACACCAAGCCAACGGGAATCTTATTTCCCCCAAGTTCCATCTGAAGCCTCCGGGGAGTCGAGCACTGGACAGCAGGCCCGAATGGGCTGCATTTCCATCAGCAGAGCCCTGATCCATGGGGACAAGACATAACCACTCCTCAAAGACTTCACATAATGCATCATCTCATACTCTTGTCTGCATTCCAGCAGTCAGAGACAGATGTTTGTCCTGCTCCAACAACCTTGATCACCTTTATTTTCCATATTCACTTTTATGACACAATTTATTTTACATAAAATTTATTTTTTGGCTCTTTTCATTCAATTCTGTTTCTGCCTCTTGCATCATCTCATGTATACACTATCCTTGTGTTCTCAAACATTTTGGAAAGTTTGGGCAAATAAAGTAGACTTTAGTCTACTGTTTTCTTTGTTTGTTTGTTTTTAACCAAAACATGTTAAAGCTTTTTTTTTAAATAACTGACATGGCATCTAAGTTGCTTTTAAAAGAATTTATGGAAATATGTGTGCAAGCCCAGACAGTGCTAGAGTAATTTCATGGCCCTAAAAGAGCTTTCATTAAAAATCAATAATCATTTTGATATACTTAAATGTGAACAGTGTGGTTTTGAATTGTTGGAGTCAACCAAATGTATGTGTGTGTGTGTGTGTGTGTGTGTGTGTGTGTGTGTGTGTGTGTGTGTGTGTGTGTGTGTGTGTGCCACATGTTTCTGTATTCCTTTTTGTCAGTGTCAAGTTGTGCCGTAGATGAGGTCCAAAAATTATTAGAGAATGTTTCACCCAGTGTATTCAGTGGAAAAAAAATCTGATATCTGTCTGTGATCTGTTGGGGATTCAAGTTTCTTACATAGCCCCACAGTTATGGAACAGCCTTTCAATCAGTGGTCAGGACTTAGACACAGTCTAAAGTGTCTAAGGCTAGGCTAAACAGATATTTGTTTGGTCAAGCTTTTTGTTAATAAAGCTGTTTTGTTGTTTAATGGCACAGATCTGGAAGCTTCATTGGTATAGATTGGGTATATGTTGCCCTCACTCTCACACTTTGTTGACAGGGAGTGGCTGGCTGCTTTATGTCCCAGGGCACCCACATGTTTGTGTTACATTTTGGCTCTTCCTTTTAGTTATGCTGACAGTCCCTGCTTGCAATCGAGCTACTCCTGCTAGCCCCAACTTACTAGTGATTCTGTCTCCTTTTGTTCTCCTGACCTGCCTGATCCATCCTGATTCCCTAATTCTGTTTGGAGTTTTTGTCACCTGAAAATCAGTCTGGATCACATGGACATATGGCCCCACATGGACAGCCATATGATTATTGATCACCATAAGATTACAGTGGACTGTACCACATAGAAACCATAAAGATGGCTATAGATGTTCTTCCTTGGATTACAATAGTTAAGAGACATTTGCACTCAAACAGTTAATCTCCATCAATGATCATCAGTTCAATACAATGAATTCAGAATAGACTTAATGCTCATACTCATGAACTTCTTCCTCAAAATTTTACATTGTGACACTGTCCATTGTTCAAAGGTCTGCACAAATAAATTTGAATTGAATTGAAGTTAGAAAAGACAGGTCTAAAAGTTACTAATGAAAAATGTCTGTGTTTAAGTTCATATGCACTGTTGTTGACCGTATGATGACATGAAATATTAGACAAACACAGGGATGGTCACTTTATATTTCATTCAATTTCATCTTAAGTAACTGCATTATCCCTGTCATGATCACACTGATGCATGAGGAGGGAACAATGGGATTTTTAGTCCAACACACACACACAAACACAAGCCCCCTAGATCACTATACAGTATATTCATTTATACTCATAATTTCTTGCACTTTATATTATCATTTGATTTATTGCGAGTTGGCTTAAATAAGAAAGAATAGTCTAAATTCATAATTTTATTTATCAGATTAGTATCAGATTAGTATCAGAATAGTATCAGATTCAGAATATTATATACACAGCACATTCAGGATTTATAAAGAGTATTTGCTTTAAAGGCCTGAAGGTTACTGCAAATATTAATATGTAATATGAGAAAGCAGGGATAATTTTGCTCAGCATTTGCACTAGAGAGACTGATGATATAAATGCATGCAAAATTGTAAAAGCCCAGGTCCAAATTTTGTGCACACAAGTGTATTCTACACATGCAGACACCCACGCATAGAGAGAGAGAGAGACAGAGAGAACGCTCTGAAAATCCTCATGTTAGTCAAGCACTTATCACTCACAAATATAGTTCCACCCTGAATAATTAGGTCCACACTAACTATTGCACAAAAAGTGGATGGTGGGAGGTGTTTCAGTCAGTATGCATGTTTGACATACTGTTAAACTCTGTAGGCCTCTCAGCAGCAGTTACAGAATAGGTTAAATGAAGCAACGCCTGATTTTTATTTGTTCGTGCACATTTTTATTTCCATTGATTTGTCAGTTCGGTCAGAGAGTCCTTCATTTGTATTAATGTATTCTGCCACTGCTGTCTGTTTTGAAAAGTCTCTGGTGGAGTAAAGGGTGCTCACCTACCACAAGGATTTAACTAGGTCATGGCAACACATCCCCCAGGCCATGTTTTATATAACTATTCATTTAGATACAGTTTTGAAGCAGCAGTGATAGCAAAGTTCAATTTCACACCAGCCTATAAAAAGCATGTTGTTACGTGCAATAATACAGACTCAGACACCCACAGTCATTTGAATACAAGTTTGGAATCCAAATGTGGAGAGAGAAAAAAAAACAGTATAATGCTGTAGACTAAGCAGTTCAAAATGGTAATGCCTAGAAACATATTTTTTTTTTATATTCATACTATGGTGAACTATGTTTTGTTTTAATGTGTAATGTAGATGTCAAATTACAGTACCTTACTATAGCATTCTATATAGCAAGGAATTCTGATAGGTGCTTATGTGCCAATATTGTATACTCACATTTTGGGATTAAAAAAATATCAAAGTGTAATTGCTAAACAAATATATTCACACCACAGGGGAATATGACTGATATATGTGTTGTACTCATTTCACGCCTGATGGACTACCACCATTTAATGAAGGTGGGTTTTGTGTTCTCCAAAGTTTTCAGGTGCTACCATTCCAATAAAGCAATAATAAAGACATTCACTTTTTAATTGGACATTGTTAGACTGGCAAATCAATCTCACTGCTGGAATGCTCCTACCATGTAAATTGTAATTGAAACAGCCAGGGTTGCATATGGGACAATAAGACTGCTTATGCATGGTAAACACACCTCTGCATTATATACCTGCATGCTTATTTATATCTTGTTGTAATATCAGTGTTTCTTTCATCAATACTTTGCATCTGCTATTTTTTAGCACCTGACAACAATAAATAAAGGAGGGATAGATAGTGGCACAGAGGGTAGCATTGCCATCCTAAAACCCCAGGGTCATCCAGGATCTCGGCCTGAGCTCAAGCCACTGTCTATTTTGAGTTCCTGTGCATGTTCACTCCTTGTCTATGTGGGTTTTCTTTAGGTTTTTCAATTACCTCCCATCTTCAGAACCATGCATGGGTGTGGGTTGGATATACTAAATTGATTTGTGGTATATGTCTCTATGGGGGGGGGTTTTTTTTTTTGTGTGTGTGTGTGTGTGTGTGTGTGTGTGTGTGCGTGTGTGTGATGCCCTTCAATGGATTGGTGCCTGTCATCGCATCGGCCCTGGTTTGACTGTGAACCTGAATAAGTCATCAATTACTGAAGATGAATGAATGAATAAATAAAGGATGTACCAGCATTAAATGTGCAGAAATCTTTACTATGACACATGGTTGGGATGTTGAAACTTGGTATGCATCAGCAATATTTTGTTTTTGCAGACATGAGTGCATGCTTTTTTAGTACGTGACAATACTAATAAAACATGAAAATAATTAACCTGCTAATATGTGCAAAGTTCAAGAGATACTAAACCCTCCTCTCCTCTAACTCTCCTGAAGAGGTTGCTTATACAGTAGATTGAACGTAAAGAAACCAAAAGGCAAAAGAAGGAGATGAGCTCCCATCCCTCATTATTAAGCATCTTTTGTCCATTGAAAATCATTCACCAAATGGTTTTTTACATTAACTGGATCAAGCAGCATTGCAGTGGAAAGGAGTGAACAAAGTAGAGTTTCTCTTCAGAAAAACACTACTATAATGCTATAAATAAAGTACATTTTATTGTCTTTACTGCATTGGAGTCCCTCTTTGTCAATGATGTCTGATTATCACTGACTTAGCATTGTTTGTAGTCATTTTCACTTAGTCAGCATATGCTGCAATGTCACTAACAAAGACCACCTCATGTTGATGTTTGATTGCCATCATTAATCATAAAATATGTCTAGATTTCAGATATCTATTCATTACAGTAACAATGTATCCTTGGTTTATGTCATATATAATCTCACCTGGTATCAGATGTAGATATAAGTCCTTTTTATGAGTATGGTTATAAGCAAATGATTACTGTATTAGAGTGGCACCAGTATTGGTATTGATAAATCCTTATTGGAAATCATACCCAATGTAAATGTTCAAATATTTAAGTATATTTAAAGACATCCAGTGGCAGTAAATGAAGACATAATGGAGACATTACAAACAGCATGTAGCAGATGAGAGATACATACTGTATTTCACTGAATGCTTGGACTAAGACGTTAAACGAAAGTCGTTGTTTCTGTAGATTTCAGGTCAACAGTGAGGGAAGCACACCCTAGAGCATTGTTTAAGACCAGTAAATCAGGAGACTTGACAGGAAAGGGGAGCAACAGCATTTTCCTAGCAACCAGTGCCAATTTTTAGTTGAGAACACTTTAATACTAATAAATGATTTAGTGTAGAACATAATGTGACGTTACCTGAAACTAGCTAAATCCCACATACATCGTGTAGTCAATTAACAGTCCATAATGCCTGAGAGGGATTATTATTTCTAACAATTGGCATTAATCAAAATGGTTATCTGTCTTTCTCAAGAAAAGAGAGCACACATCATCACTTTTCTCTGTGGGGAGCTGTAACAGTAATGTCATATTCACCTGTTCCCATGATGTGTGATCTGAGAACAGGAGAGATTTTCAGAAATGACTCCTTATCACTCAAATCTTTATCCAGTGTAGCTCTTCTGGCTTCTTCATCCTTGACTATAAAATAGTACTCTTTGTAGAAACGTTATTTAGATTGTTTCATCAATACAAGCTAAAAATGGAAGGTCACATGAAGTTTGCTGCTACTCTTTAAATAAACTCGATGACCCCTTTCACACTGCAGCCAGTAAAAATTCAAGAAATTACTCAAATCAATACCTCTTAAGCAGAGAAGTGAACTGAATGTTGAAATGCTGAAACTGGTACCACAAATCCCCTCCTTTCATTCCCAAGAGAAAGAGCAAGATTTCTGCTGCAGGCTTACAAGTAGAAGACCAGAGTCCAAGGTCTAATGGTTGAGTGTTGCAGTGAGGTTGGCCAGGCCAGATCGCTCTTAGACCCACTGCTCCTCTTGCATCTGGCACCAGAGATACTGTTTATATGTGGCTGGCACTCATTCATCTGAGAAAACATTCTTGCTGAGTTCTGGCAGAATGAGGCAGAGGTCAAGGGAAACAACACATGCCAACATATAATCAAACCAACACAGATCATTGCAGTCATTCATCATATTTAGCCTTATATCTACAATTTATCTATCTATCTATCTATCTATCTATCTATCTATCTATCTATCTATCTATCTATCTATCTATCTATCTATCTATCTATCCTTTTACATATTATTATTATTATTATTTTATTGTTGTTTTTCTTCTTCTTCTTTTTCTTCTTCTTCTTCTTCTACTTCTTTTTCTTGTTGGTTTTTACTTACATTACAGGGAGACCTTCCATTTTGATGCTATTAAATGCTTTATAAGGCAGAATATCTAATGATTATTTGCATATAGATTAAACAATGGGATTTCAGCATCTGAGACCAAATCATTTCAGTGAGTACCATTTTGCTGCCCTAAACATGTAAATCCATCCATGGTTTTGAATATTATTCATACTGATAACTGCATATAATAGTTACTACATTCAATTTTCTATTTGAGCATTAACAGAAAATGATGTCATATCCATTCTAATATGCAACACTGATGATTCAGTGCTGAAAGTTGAATGAAGAATTACCAAGCTTTTCATTTTATTTCAACCCCAGACCTGTTCTTCCAGGTGTTTCTTTATTTTCTTAAGTGTGATTTGCATATTTAGTGAATAAGCTATGAGCAATCTTTTTTCATGCTGTTCTCATCACTGTCTGCATATGAAGCCTTGTGCCAACTTCTTGTGAAACAATAGAGCTCAGTGCTCCTAGAGTACTGCATTCATGTCTCTCTCTCTCTCGCTCTCTCTCTCTCTTAATCTCTCTCTCTCTTTCTCTCTCTCAATAATATCTATTGACAGAGAATATGAATCACTACACAACCTACACCTTAAACGAGCAAGATATAAACAGCAGTGGAGGTTCTGCCAGTTTTACTCTACTCCACTGAGCATGGGCCACCATCAGAGTGGTGTGTGTGTGTGTGTGTGTGTGTGTGTGTGTGTGTGTGTGTGTGTGCGCGCTCACGTGCATGTGTGATGTTGTTGGCCACCATGCTTATGTGACATGCAGAGAATCCAAGTAGGCCATTATGACCCACGGTCCACATGGACAGGCTTGATTAATTAAAATTCAACCAAGAGTCCTCACTGGCCAGTGTGCATGCTGTGCCATACACCTGCTGTGGCTTAGAAAACATCTGCAAGGCTTCTCGCTTGGCTCAGAACTCACCAAAATCCAACTGTAAAGCAGTCTGTCATTAAGCTTGGTGTGTGTGAGGGGGGGGGGGGTTGTTTTAAGTAGTACAACAAATAACTACAGTTAACCAAACTGGTGAACATAATTTTTAGCTAATAATTTAATTTATAATAATAATAATTTTTGTATAAGTTTTAATTTAGCATAGAAATGTGACTGTGCTAGAGTGATACAGTAACATATAGAGTACATTAAAATTATTAGCAGCTATAAATGGAAGGTACTACTCACATAATACTCCACTTAAATAAATGTGATGACCACATTCACACTGCAGTCAGTATAAGTTATTCAAGAAATTGCACAATGACTCATAAATAGAGAAGTGAACTGAATGTTGGGATGCCGGTATTGGTAACAAAATCCTCTCCTTTCACACTCATGAGTAAAAACAGGATTTCTCCTGCAGGCTTACAAGCAGAAGAGCACAGAGTCCAAGGTCTAATAGTTGAGTGCTGCAGTGAGGTTGGCCAGGCCAGAGGACTCTTAGACTGCTCCTCTGGCATCTGGCACCAGAGATACTGTTCATATGTGGCTGGCACTCATTCATCTGAGAAAACATTCTTGCTGAGTTCAGATGCATGGTTTTAAATAATATGAACCTTGATAACTGCATGATACATTTACTACATATGTACTACATCTTGAGTGTATAAAAAATGATGTCATGTGTTTCAGTGCTGGAAACTAAATGATGAAAGACAAGCTCTGTCATTCTTTTGAGCTCCATTCCTGTTTTTCCAGGTGTTTCTTTATTCTCTTAAGCAAGATATTTCCATATTAGAAACTAAGCTATGAACAATCTTTTATCATACTGTACTCATCACTGTCTGCAGGTGAAGCATTGTGATCTAGTAAGACAAAAGAGCTCAGTACTCCCAGAGTATAAAACATAGTATGTTGTAAGTGGAATTGAGGCTAGCAGGAGGAGAGCAAATTAATCAAACAAAAGCAAAACACCTAGAAAATACAGACAAAAAATAATAGCTGCTCAAAAAATCCAAATTACATGATTAAAAAATGTAGACTTGGTTGCTGAGGAGATTCTTTAAAAAATTGTCTTACTGGAATTTTTTCTCACACACACCATTTTCTCTGTGAGGCAACACAAATATACATTCCTTTTAAATCTCCTAAAAGGTGCTGTCAGGTTTTGCTGAATTTTTGTAGTCTGTATTGCATGCTGTACTTCTATTGACTAGAACAGGTTCCCACATTTATAAATTTGGTTCAGCAATAAATGGTTAATGTTAACGCAATGTGACGGGTACAAGTATACTTCCGAAATACTATGTGAAATAGTGATTACATATTTCCCCAGTCCCTTTCACCATTCTCATCTTCATATGTCACTGAAATTGTTTGAATAGTTCTTTCACAATTATCTATAATAGCTATCACCTTAAAATCAGGTTCCTCTCAATAAGAGGTGGGAAGTTGGGGTTCAGTGGCTCTGTGAGATTTCTAGCATTTTTAGTGTGCATAACATGAGTGTTGCCACAAGAATACAGCATACCCAGAGTGAGTTGAAAGCTGAGTGGTTTTATAGGTTAATGTTGCCCTTTGGCATGTATAGAGCACACCATACAAAACAAAAAACCAGACACATAGCGACTTCTCTTATCAGTGCTTTTGTCACCTTTGCATGCAAACTTCTCAACATTGGAACAAACACACACACACACACACACACACACACACACCACTCCCTGCCAGGAAAAAGAAGGTAGTTCTAGTGGTGTAGCCAAGAATGAATTATGGGAGAGGGGTGGGGATGAGGAAATGCATTAAATAAATCTGAGTATATCTGTAAGTTCCATACAAGTCTGTTGATAAGTGTAATGTGCTCATACATTTTGGTTGGATGCCAGACAGTAGTAGAAGTGGTGATAGCACAAATTTCAAATATGTTATTATAAGGCATGATCGACCATCATCCAATCTTGCCATTTTAATAATGTTGCAATAAAATACTTTTATGAGAGTTTCACTGAAAGTGATTAAAATAACTTGTCAGTAATAAGGGAAAATGATTTTTTATCTTACAAAATCATATCTTCTATTCTTTTTCTCCTTCTGCAGTAAACCTTCACAGGTCATCGCCTCAATAATTCAGAGTGTAAATAGCTGGTTAAACTGCAGAAAAATGCTCCTTCTTTCATCTTCAGTGAGTGCTTTATCCTGATCAGAGTCATAATGCATCTAGAGTCCATCTCACAAACATTGGGTGCTAGGCATGAATAAACCCCATCCCTTTTATTTATTAAATACTATATGGTTAAATGTTTGCGGACAGCTCACACCCATCCCACTCATATGTGAGCCTTTCCTAGAAAATTGGAAGTACACAATTGTATAGGATGTCCTTGTAGGCTGTAGCGTTATACTTTCTTCTTAGTGGAACTAAGAGGCCTAGTCCAAATATGTTCCAGCTTGCACACAAAGCAAGGTCCATGAAGACATGATTTGCCAAGGCTGGTGTAGAACAACTAAAGTGGCCTGCACAGAGTCCCGAAGGTTGTTGCTTTTTTCAATGTTTAGGTATTGTATAGGTATCTAAAAATGTTTGAAATTATACTTGGAAATTATACTCGATATTTGATCTGTGGATTGGTTTTAATTTGCATTAAAAAGCAGATTCTTTTGATTAATGCTCAGTTGGTCTGTCTAATTTTACATCACACACTACAGTTGACATGACAATACACTCCAGAGCCACTATGTCATGTATATGCATCACATTGCATTATATTATGTATTCATTAAATCCTGTACTTGCTGCAATGTCTGTCACAGGTTCTTTAAGAACCTGTCTAAACTACTCTGAAACATTTTAAATGTCATGTTCATTTAGTTTCCTTCTGCAAACATAGTACCTCTTATGAAAAAATCCCTTGCAACACCAAAACTGGTTATTTTCAAAGACTTATCAAATAGGAACAGTGCAAAGGCACTTAGGAGAAACTGTTCGAGTTTGACAAACAGTGATGACAAACAGGTTGTGTCATTATTGTCAGAATCCATTACTATCACTTCTTTTTATTGCAGTGCCACAAAAAATGTACTGTATCCACAAAACTAGGAGGAATAACATTTTATATATCAGTCTATACTGCTGAAATAGAATTATTTACTGAGATGCAGTAAATACTGAAAGATGAAAAGTAATTTAAGACAATAGAGCAAGAATGCAAAAGATCCAGCCCAGTAGGGCAGGAATGCAGCACATTTTGGTGGTTTGAGAGATATGGATTTCTTGAGAGATGTGGATTTCCTAGAAAAATTCCTTCATTTTTAGGGCTTACAGACAAACGGAAGGCATATAGTGTGTATGATAGACTCAGAATGTGTGAGAAATGACCAAGATTAATGGTGTGTATTCAATTAAAAGGTCTGTCAGCATGTGTGTGTAGCAGAAAGAACAGAGCTGTTGTAATTAAACAGAGGGGATCACTTCTGAATTCATACTCTCGCTAAATTGAAAATCATGAATCACTGTCTCTCTCTCTCTCTCTCTCTCTCTCTCTCTCGCTCTCTCTCTCTCTCTCTCTCTCTCTCTCTCTCTCTCTCATTTCTTTTCCGTTCATCTCTTTCTTTAGATTTTTGGTGATCATGGAAAAATTGTTTTTCTCAATAGCTCAAATGACCTTGAATGAAAGGAAATGCAAAAATGTGCTTCATTAGTGGAACACCCAAGGACATTTATAGCCACACATCATCACAAGCTGAGTTGAATGGGCGGTCAAGGGCATCTACACTCCAATTCTGAAAAAAAAGACCATTTGTCCACAATAGTATAGGAATAGTACTATTGGAATAGTAATAGTACATAATACTAATAATAATATTCCAATAATAGTATTCCAAATAGTATAGGAATACAATTTGGAAAATTACATCTTCTTGAATTTGGAATTCAAGAAGATGTAATTTTATTTTATTACAAGTATTTATATCACCTTTCTTAACACAGTTCAGCAGGATTGATAGTCTGAAGTAAGAACAATTAGACCTTAAGTATGACAATAAAAAATTTAAACTGTGACACAGATGGCAGCTGTGAGAAAAGCAATAGCTGTTGTGGCAAGGTAAGTAGGGCAGGTCACACAGAACTCCTGCTTAGAAGGTAATGGTTTCTACACATCCTGCTCCCCTCTGTAAATTCTTAGAGCCTCAAGGAGGGTTTCCATGGCAGCTAAATGTGGGAAAGATGGAAGGAGGGAGAGAGGGGAAGTCAGTGAGAGGAACTCATCTCTGTTTGCTCTAGCTCATTGCCCTGCAGCAATATCAGTGCAGCAGACACCTGGGACCATGGACACCAGAGCTCAGAAGGTGCAGTGGACTGGCAACCTCTCCTGATTAGTTTCTCCAGGATCCAGAATTTCACTCCATACACACCATTAACCTGCAGCCCAGCAAGCCGGGCACATTAGTGATCTCACCCATATTCACCTATGCAGAACCACATAAACTGCACATGCCAATTACTGCATACACGCTGATTTTAACACAAACTAACTGTGTGGATTAAAAGTTTCATACTGAGAATTTGAAATCTGGTTCAGATTTTAACATTGCCTACTGATCGATCCACACAGAGAAACTTGTCAGTCAGTGACAAAAAAAAAGAGTATCTGATCTCATTTAGAAAACTGAGAAAATTGGGGTCTTATGGTAACTCTTTTCCATTTTCATATGCCTAATATTACACACATAACAAAACAAAACGACCATCTGTTTTTTTTTTGTTTGTTTGTTTTTTGTTTTTTGTTTGTTTGGTTGTTGTTTTTTTAATGAGCTGCTAGCCTCAGACACAACGTAAAGACTTTTTTAACATTTACGTGGTAAGGAAAGTGGAACAGCTGGACACAGCGACATCTTGTGCCGTGTGAAAGGGAGCGCGCTTCTACTCTAATATACTCTACTGTAATATTAATAAATAGCCTACTATAGTCATACAATATGCTTTATTTTTAATATGTTAATGTTTCATGATCATGCTAACAAATGATTGTGCCTGTGTTAATGCCTGCCTGTTACACCGGTGCGTCAGGTGACACAGGTAGGCCATCCTGTACTTCCGGGGGGAGGTGCAGGTTATAAAGTGCAATATGGCTTTACCAGGAAAGGAATACGAGCAAATCCTCTGTGGTGAGCGACTAGTGCTGTTAATATTACTTTAAAGTTAACGTTTGTCTAATACGATTAAATGCGCAGACTAATACACTAAGGAAGACGATTGAAATGGCCGTTTTATGAATTCAGCAATACGGTAGGTCTATATATTACTGCTTTCGCCGTCCATGCATTCAGTTATGTTTAGCTTATGGAAGGAGAGGTAATGTTAGACTCAGTTTTATTCATATTTCATCTTTTAACTAAGCTTTTAGGTTATGAAAGGTAAGCCTACAATTAGTGTTAAAATTATGTTAAAATATTACATGTGTTTATTTACTTTTTACGAATTGAGTGATTGTCATACAATTATCCTTGTATGTATTTCCTGGTGGGAATTCATGACGTTGCTCTGTGACTTAATGGAAACAAATGAAAGCTGTCATCTCTTAGCTTTGGCTGTTACACATGAGCTGAGAGCATGATAACTTCATAAGAATGAAGAAAATTAGTTTGGACAATACTTTTATGGTTCAAGAAAGAACAGATACTTAAACGTCTAGTAGAAGTATGACTTTTCTCAGAGGCTGTGGCAACTTCAGATATTACATAATTTTTGACCCTTGTGTCCTGCTGTTCTCCTCACAGACACAGAAGACAGCAGGGTCTACTCATATGCAGTGAGACTGAAGTTGGAGGTGTCTTGATGTGCTGCTGTCACTGAACTCCCAAGTCCTCAAGAATGCAGCCTGCTTGCCAGCATGGTACGTCTGAGCTCCAGCTGAAAGTGGACTTTTTCCGTAAGCTGGGCTACTCATCAAAAGAGGTGCAGACAGCCCTGCTGAAACTAGGCTTGGACACTGACACAAATACTGTATTGGGGGAACTGGTGCGCTCTGGAGCCAGAGAGTCACCCACAGTGAATCAGGAGAGTGATGATGGAATCTCTGGATTTAGCCACAGAGGAGGTGGTGGATCCATTAGTAAAGACCTCCACAGGGACATTCAACGCTCACCAGCAGTAGATGAAACTGACAGTGACCTAAAACCCATTGTGATTGATGGAAGCAATGTGGCTATGAGGTAATGTGAAATAATTGGTTGGGACATTTATTTGAATTAGTAAAAGCAGAGAACATGTAACTTATGTAATTGAGCTTTAGACAGGCCAGGCTATGTTACGTTATGTTTAATGTGTTATGTTTAAGTATGTTCAAATCATGTGGCAAGTGATGCAAAAAACTTTGCTATGTTGACACCAAAGCTATATCTTATATTTTAAATATTTCTTAATATAGGCTTTTCCAGGGTCATTTTAAATGTTCATCCACAGTATGCCATGTGTGCCATATTTCACAGTGTGACATTTAAGAGCTAGGCAAATCACTTTAGCCTGGTTTTCAGATTTCAGTTTTAACAACTAAATAGATGTGTATTTGGCTGTATAGTTATGTACAGTCAGTACAAGCAGTACAGTCAGATAGTTCAAAGCTTTATGCAAACATTCCTCTTGAATGTATTTCCTTGAATGTATTTCTCTCATATTCTCATATCTCTCTCTCTTTCTCTCTCTCTCTTGTTTCTCGTAAGTCATGGAAACAAGGAAGTTTTTTCATGTCGTGGAATTGAGCTGGCAGTGAACTACTTCCTTGAGAGAGGACACAAAAACATCACAGTTTTTGTGCCTTCATGGCGAAAAGAGCAGCCAAGGCCAGATGTCCCCATTTCAGGTAAGGGCACTCCCTTCTCAGAAAAATGAGTCATCAAAGAATCATGTGTGTGAACATCCAGACCTTGCCACTTACAGTGTAAATGTGCATATCATGTTTTGGATCTCAGATGATGTGTTGATGTATGCTCTTGCTTGATAAAGACTTAAGAATGGAATGCATTGCGGTAATGAATGTTCACGGTGGAGTGCATATGAATGTGTTTTATTGTTCTGCATGAAGATACATGTTCAGTTACAAACCTATTACCTAGATGCACATCCTACCATCATGGATTAAAATCTATTGCAACAAAGAGAATGTTAAACTACTTTTTATTGCCCGTATTATATTGTTAGGATTACTGGATCATTCTTTTAATTTGTTAGCTGTTTTGAAGTTATGTTGGATCAATTGATATTATAATTAATATTATATTATATATTATACTGCATTTCAGGCTGCAGCTTCTTTTTGGCAATTTAAAAAGTGAACATGAAACACAAAAATGGTGATACATTCTTAACCCAAATAATTCCTAACTTAACTGCTTATAATAATATTATTATTAAGACAGCACTGGCATTTTAACAATTCAAAGCACACCCCTGTACCTGATCCTGTACTAAGCATTGTAAGCATTCCATTTTCTAAAAGTCACGAGCCCAGTTATCATTTAGGTTTGTAGAGTACTTTGCATTTCTGAGAACAGCATGCTTGCTTCCTTTTAGAAATCAATCTGTTGTTATCAGGAAGAATAAAACTCCCTTAAGGCTGCTTTGGGAATTCCCGTACCAGGAAGTTCAACAATATTTTTCTACTTCCTTCTGTCACCCTTGTTCCATTCAGAATTTGCCTGCAGTAATGTACTGTACTAGGTGTGGCTGCTTCTTGTTGTAAAGAATGTCATACTACATCAAATGTTACTAATGGTTTCTCTTTGGCATTACTTTAAAACATATGTAGATAGATTAAAAATAGTAATGCCTTGTTTATACTGTTAGATAAAATAAGAACCTTGTTAGACAAGGATACCAGATAAGAAACTGGATATAGACAGGTAAACATAACCGATATGCATTAGGAAATCAAGAATATAAATTACATTAAAACTGCTTTACTGGTCATCTCTTTTGTTGGATGGATTATTTTGTTGGTATTTAGATCATCTTGAACTAAAATAAGTTTTCTCTTTTCAGTTTTCACTTTAATTTGAATGTGTAGAAGTGGACGTTTGAACATTGGGTTATTTGAATGGGCATGTATGATGAAAATCATTGTCTGTTATCTCATTAAAACTAAAACATTTGTAACATCATTAAAACATTGGTAACACATTATGCAAATACATGCATATCTTGTGCCTTTTATTTACATAATTTCAAAGGTTTAATTTGGATCTAAATCCACTGCCTCATTTAAGTAAATGACTTTCAGAGAGATGAGGATTATATTTTTATTTGCGTGAATTGCCTTGTAAAGCCTGTATCAGCATACGTCTCATATCATGGTATATATTGTCTAATGCGTTTTAAAAAATGGCATTAGAATTTACTGAATTTTATATAAAGCAGCACTTACCTAAGTTTTGTTTTTGTGTTTATAATTCTTTAGTTGTTATTGTCTCATGTTTTGTTTTGACTCCTGTCATGATGTCCATGTTTTTATGTTACAGTAGGTATAAAACGTTTACATATCACTGTTAAAAGTGCATGTTTCTGTTATATTTAAAAAATATAAAAAGTCATGAAAATTCACAAAATTCAAGTAAAAACATACAGAATGTTTAGAAGGGAACAAAAATGTATATTAGGTACCTGGCAATTTCATTTATGCACTGCACTACTGCCCCATGCACTGTATATGCCCAACTTAAATGCAGAAACAGTGATAGTTTGATTTAGATAGGTGCAGAAAAAGTAACTGAATATTGACTGTGCACATTCTTATTTCAGATCAGCACATTCTAGCAGAGCTGGAAAGGAGAAAGATTGTTGTATTCACGCCCTCCCGGCGGGTGGGAGGTAAGCGAGTGGTCTGCTATGATGATCGCTTCATTGTCAAACTTGCTTATGAACTGGATGGCATTATTGTGTCCAACGACACATACCGTGACCTTCAGTGTGAACGGCCTGAATGGAAGCGCTGCATTGAGGAGGGGCTTCTCATGTACTCCTTTGTCAATGACAAGTATGTGATTAAAATCTTTAAAACCTTCTTATTTTTCCAGTTGTCAGTGTATTTACAGAGAACTCATTGTACTCCTTATTTTTAAATATTAAATGTGTTGATGAAGATTTGTGAAAAATATTGCTTATAAATGATAGTGCCATATTTGGTATATTATTATTTATCATCTGTATTATTTCTGATGTTTGATAAAAATGAAAATCTATTCAATTATCTTTTTCACGTGCATTTCCACAGGTTCATGCCACCAGATGACCCTCTTGGTCGCCATGGTCCAAGCTTGAATAATTTCCTCAGAAAGAAACCTCTGCTACCAGACACCAAGCGCCAGCTTTGTCCTTATGGTAGGCACTTATTTTTTAACAGTATAGATCTTTATTTCTTTTGTTTAATATTTTAGTATATATACTGGTGAACACTTGGGGTAATCAATAACTTTGTGTAGCGTGTGATAAACACTACCTTTGGGTTTATGCTTAGATACTCTTCAAGCTGTGGAGTTGAAGAGTTATTTTATTGCCTATGATGACTCAGCTGGACTTCTTTTTTTCCCTTAGGAAAGAAATGCACATATGGAATCAAATGCAAGTTTTATCACCCAGAGCGAACTAGCCAGTCACAGCGTTCTCTTGCAGATGAACTGAGGGACAATGCCCGTCTGTCAAGTTCTGCCCGGTGCTGTTCAGAGGAAAGTCAAAGATCAGGAGCATCCCTCAAAGGGCCCTGCCACAATGAGTCTGGCTTCAGTTCATACGTTCCCTCTTTAGACCAAGAGCTGGAATACAAGCTAACACTGGAACCTGCTGGTTGTGTACCCAGACACCAACTCAGTGAAAGCATGCAGCACTACAGGAATGATTTTCCTACCAAGTACCAGGCCTCCACCCCAGCTAAACACACTCCTCTGGACTGGCATAGTCTGTACTCCGCATGCCTCAATAATCCTCCATCTAGCTCAGATTCTGGCCTTGGCTCCTACGAAAGTCAGCTTTCAGATGCATCTCAAGGACTTGATGATTCATTCAGGATTAACTCTAGGAATAATAATAGGTTTTATGAGAAAAAAGATGCGTCTCTTGCTTGCATTTGCTCTTCAGAGTCAGTTGCCCAGCCAAAAATCCATCAGTACCCTCTTGTCCAGCATCCACCCAACTGCTTTGATTATGGTGCACTCCAGTTCCATAGGCCGTCTAGCAATCAACATTACAGCCTTCCCAATTATTTACAGCCTAATGGGCTTCATCTAAGCCAACCAGAACTGTGTTCTGACACAATGTGGCTCCCTCAGACTCGGACAGGTTTTAGTTTACCCATACCTTTCCATGCTGTTGGACCCCACAGGCCCGCTAATGTTTATGGGAGCAGCCAAGG
>JAUCMX010000003.1:16742185-16952185 GCA_033459395.1 Hemibagrus guttatus
GGAATCGAACCACCAACCCTGGAGGTGTGAGGCAAACATGCTAGCCACCGTGCCCCCCCTAGAACAATAATATTTATTTCAAATACTGCATCATACTTTACTGTGTGACTTTGTTGAAAACCGTCAGCATGTATACATATGCTCACAAGAAGGTACCTCTGGCCCATTCGCCCTGGCAGTTAAAGTAGTAAAAAAGAAGTGATTGATTTATCTACTCCCAGGCCAGTAGTAGCTTGCTGAATGCCACAAACGCACCATGTCCAGGCTTGCTGGAGAGAGAAAAAAGAGACAGTCATGTTATAAATAATAAAAACCTGAGAGTGATAGAATATTTTTATAATAAATATATGTAAATAACATTCTCCAACACGTGGTGGTTTTTGTCTAAGACATTGGTTTATGCAGCAAGGCCTATTACCAGTCAAAGTAGCACTGTCCCTCATAGATGCCTACTTCCTTTATATTTTCAGCCAGCTCCAGCTCCACACCCAAATAGAAGTCAGATGACCCATGTGGTTGGCCCAGATAGCGCAGGGTTCCAGTGCTAATTCGGCCTGTAGGGAGCAAAACTCTGACCCTATGGCCAATCTGCAGGTCCATTGGGGAATGGGGCACAAATGCTCTTAGGGGACGATTGCCACATCTCCTTGAGCTCAAAGTGAATAATGGAAAATAAATTAAGGTGAGAAAAAAATCAGTGCTCTGAACCCTAATGTACATAAACATGTATTCTGTGACTGCACATTTTTGAAATGACAAAAATGCAGTTCACTGACAGTTTAATAGAGGGTTGAAATTTTCTAGTCCTTTGAGTGCGTATTGAGAAGTGAGATAAGCAGAGTTTGCTGTACCTTGTGCTGAAAGACATGGCAGATGTAGATCTGAAATCAGAAGTTGCGCAAAAGGAACTCTGACTGCAGGTTGAGCTGTTTGAGTAAGCCACATTGTGCAGTATTTTCTTATCCAATTGCTGGATTTTGTTCGAGCCACCTTACAGAAACCAGCAAGCAACAGTAAGCAACTGCTGAGAGTACTGCTAAATGTAGCTAAAGAAAACTACTTCTTGAGGAAAAACTAATTTTTTGTCAGTCAAATAACTTACCGGACCAGCCATGTTTCTTTTCCTCAAAATTTTGTCTATTCTCCAAGTCTGAATCCCTGAAGTTCTCACACATTTCTGTTGAATCACTTGCTTTGTGCAAAGCACATGACCTAGTGACAATCTCAGAGTACATCTAAAATAGATGCATTTGCATAAATTTACTTTCCAAAGTGAGTTTATAGTCAGTCTAATTTAACCACTGCATTTAGTATCTACAAACAGTGCACATACCTGATCTCTTAGATCATGCTGTCTCCTCTGCAACTCCATAAACCTCATTTCCCATGAAGCCCTTTGACTGGCAATCTGAGCTTTCAGATCCTGAATCTCTCCCTCAGCTTTCAATAGCCTCTTGTGTAAGGTACAACTGTGCTCATGATAACGTGACTTCTCCCAGGTGTGTTGTCTGTCAGATTCTACAATGGGTTTTTTTTTCCCAGGTATTTGTTAGAGGGCTAGTGCAATGTGTTGTTTTAATATGCAAAAGACATTTGTAATGTAGCCATTCTGCCCCCTAATGGGCAGGTAGAAGCATAGCATAAATGTACAAAGTATTATGTATTATAGATGACAATCTATTTATCACCTTTCTGTGACAGTAAAAATGCATTACATTACTGCATTACATTACTGAAATAACAACAACAACAACACATACTAATAAATTATGTTGTATACTATGTAAAAAATAAAATAAAAAATACATTTAAAAAACCTGTAAAGTGTTTCTCATGGGTGCAAAATTCACTTTCAGATTCATGTGGTGCAGCTTGTATGGCACAATATGGGTTTACCTAAAATGCAACCAACATAACATATTCTGTCAGAAAGATTTGTTTTATAGTAAGATATTTTCAGTAGGAATAAATAACAATAAATACATAACAGACACATTTAAGTAATACAGTAAACCTTGAAGTAATCAAACAAAACAAGCCATGCTCACCCAGAAAAACCTCCAACAGCACAACAGGCCTTTCAGAGTCCAGACAACTGCTGACCACAGGACATATGTCACCATATTGAGGTATCTTTAATGGCACATGGTTGCCACTTATCTGCAAAATC
The DNA here is from genome assembly GCA_033459395.1 of Hemibagrus guttatus. Classification (NCBI taxonomy): domain Eukaryota; kingdom Metazoa; phylum Chordata; class Actinopteri; order Siluriformes; family Bagridae; genus Hemibagrus; species Hemibagrus guttatus. The sequence goes on from JAUCMX010000003.1 coordinate 16,744,356, forward strand.
TGACAAGCAGAGCTGATCTGGTGAATGTTCACCACAAGGAAACAGTTTAGTGGTATATGAATTCTCCAAATGAAATCTTAAAATTACACATGCAATGTTTTAAAGCTATCAGTTCTTCCAAAACATGGCACATTTAGCAGATTAAATCAAAGAGCAAATAAAATAAATGTAAAAGTTGGTCAAACCTTGATGTTGTAATTCCTAATGTTGTACGCTGTTGAGGATTCCTAAAGGGAATAAAAACTCTCTGTTCATTTTTCAATCACACAATTGCCATATGCGCAGGATAATGTGTTGCTACGACTGAGACTGCTGATGCCAAAACGACCATGTCTGTAAATCCTATATAATCTGCTTAGGCACTGAGCTGCATGGCACAGTTGTGTCCCCTCACATACTAATTTTGGTCTCTGATCCTATTTACACAAGTCCAAATAACTGTGCATTGTGCAGAAGTGAGGTCCTGTACTGCATGTCAAATCCTAAAGCCACCACATTTGAGAATAGTGCAGTGAGTTTTGTATTTATTACAAAGAAATAACACGATGTAATTAGAATGCATTGGTAAAAGTTCCTCAGAACTGACAATTTGACCAAAGATGTTCATTCATTCATTCTCTACCACTTATCTGATCTATTCACAGAGAGCCTTTGCCTATCTCAGGTGTCATTGGGCATCAAGGCAGGATACACCCTGGACGGAGTGCCAACCCATCGCAGGGCACGCACACACACACGCGCGCACACACGCACGGTGGAGGAGGGAATCAAACCCACAACCCTGGAGGTTTGAGGCAAACCTGCTAACCACCAAGCCACCGTGCCCCCGACCAAAGATGTTCTTTTAGTCAAATTGTCTTCTTATTCAACGGCTCTTGTTATTCAACAATATTGCCAGTAGAGGGCAAAATAATACCTTTTTGAGCTATCTGCCCTGAAAAACAGCAATATAGTTCATGGAGGCTCTTTAATCTTCCATTAGTCGACTCATGGGAATTCAATAAATGATTTTCTAGATGAGCTCACATTTCATCTTGGTAGCATGGATTGTTTGTGTAAAAATTGTCAATTTTTTCGGATCACATAAACAATCACAAACAGAGTGACATACAGTGAAATGCTTTTACGACTATTATAAAAATAGAATTAAAAAGAATAGGGTCAAAAAATACAATAATACAAATGCAATAAAATACAATACACTTGTATACAATTGTATACAGAAATACAGTAAAATACAATACAATTAAAGGAATAAGATAGAATAAGATAAAAATGGAATTAGCTGTGTATAGGATAACAAATAAATTGAATTAGCCACACATATGACCAGAGGAAAATAAATAGACAAAATATTTTTTAAAAATTCAGCATATAAAAACAATACAATGATTGTTTATGGTAATATGAATATAAAATGACTGTTATGAACAACTGTTAGGAATAAAGTGCATTATATTATGCAGTAATTTGTGTGTAGTTTAGTGTATAAAAGTGTGCTGTGCAAAGAGTTAGTTGAGATCGTGGGTGTTATACAAACTACTAATAATCTAACTAACTAATACTTTTCACAGGATGAATAGGATCTTCTTCTTTTTTTTCGATTTACACTATTTGTAATTTAATAATATATAGGTCAGTCTGTCTGTACTGCAGTGGATGGTACACTCTGTGCAGCAATCATTATTAGTTAGTCACATAACAAGGACTGTTTACCTGAGTGATCATTATCGATTTTAAATTGAAATGCTCTCACATATCACCATAGCAAATATGGTGTCTGAACACATGATTATCTATTTAAACATGAGGATTTCATCATGTAAAGTCTAATACTGACATCATGGATGGCAATAATATTTACTTTAGTAATATTATTTGCATAGCATTGTGATGTTTGCCTTCAGGTAGTCGGGAGAAGGTGTATACATTCATGTTAACTAAACCCTCACTACAGAGGAGTAGCCTGGCATTTTCCTATAGTGATTTAGTTTTTGGTATTTACTTGTTAATACAGTCAATATTAAACTGCATTTTGAATATGCTATTAAGGTAGTAAAAATGCCATAAATCACTAAGCTATTTCTTTCTCACATTTTAAAGCAACCCTCACCATTACAACGTTTTCATCAATAATAATGTAGAATTTTGTAGCTTAATCTGTTTATACTTCTTTCTTTAACAAGTTAGCATAAAGATTTGTTTGTGATGGAGACTACAAAGCACTTCTGTCAAAGTCTTTCTGGGTAAGCGTGTCTGCCAAATGCTGTAAATGTCTTGTGGATAAATGAGCATACATGATAGTCTAAAAGCTTATGAATAAATAAATGACTGTGATGCTTGTGTTACTGTGCTGTTCAGAAAGGCCACAGTTTAACGTCATCTTACAAACAGGAGAGTAAATACACTGAGATGAGGCTTCTTTCTCAGGGGCTTCATTAGTCTACACTAGCTACGTAGAGCCAGATGCCGTTGTCTGGTTGCACAATGTCTTCTGGGAAAAAGCCAGGAGAAAGCTCTTCCAACCTCACCAACCTCTCTGTTTGCCTTTGAGATAGAGCAATCATATACCATTCATTGTATTCACACAAAGGAAACAAAGATTTCTTTTTGTTATGTCCTACCTGTTCCATGCTGCTTTTTTAGAGGCCTGGCTGGTGCAGGTTCAGCTTGTGATTATCTCGCCTTTTAAGCTTTACATAGTCATCCCTGTCAATGCAATGACATTGACTACACATTCACATTAATTTACTTTAACTCATTTAAATAAGCTCAAACTTTTACTCTTAATGACAATTATTTGTACATACATACAAAGCCCCAGTACATGATACAAGCAGTTTAAAATCTTTCTTTAACATTATACAGTATATTATACCCTCAAAGCATTTAAAGCCACATAAGTTCCTAGGGACTTTAACAAATAATCTTGAGCTTATTTATTTCTGATTTTAGCAATAACAAGTTTCTTCGCTGTTTTTTCATATTATCAGAGTACCAGTGAATTTGCTCGTTTGTTGTTTCGATCTCATTCAGTGTACCTTCACAGATTTACATGAAAAGTAAGAAACAACATCACTGCATTTGTTTATGACCAGCATTGCTTATGGAAATAAGAGAAATGGAGCAAAGTAGCATGAAAATTCACAGCCAGATATTTTGAATGCAAAATGTACCCAACAGCTGCATTATTCCATTTGCTGTATGATTTTTGTTCTCTCCTATTATTTTTCACTGTCCGTCAATAATCTGCTATAGTCTGTCTTTTATACTCTAAACATTTTAACCTTTTGTATTTTTAGTCACTATTTTAAGAGTAATACAGATCAGATTAAGAATCATTATCTGAGTGAATTATAATGTGGGACTTCTATTACCTAAGACACTGTGTTTGTATCTGGAGGTGGGTGTATTCCTTGCATTCCACAGAGCATATTATTAAAAAGGGATAATTGTTATGATTTACTCATGAGATATATGTTTGGATCATGAAATAAGGGAAAGAGTGATTCTGAAAGTGAAAAGCATGAAGAAAGTACAAACACATTCCACAGACTGCACTTATTTACACATAAGCTTCAAATAATAGTAATAGGTATGCTTTTTAAATTGGCTTTCTGGCTTATTGGGTTAAATCAAGCGATTATATTGATATTATATTATGGTGCTATAATTTAACTGCTTAATAACATTATAATGTTTAATATACATTTTTAGCGTAATAGTGCAAACAAAAATGAGAGTGTTGTCAAAAACACAGGTAATGCTGTTGTTGTTATTGTTGTAATTGTTTTAAGGTATGAGTGTATGTACCTGGGTAGGGTAATGGCACCAATCAGAACCCTTTACCACGAAAGTACTTATCATTTTAGTTCTATTAACAAAGCAGATTTGGGCAGATTGGATTAGTTACTGGATTAGCTTGAGGGTTATTATGAACCTTTCATTAACATAGTAATTGTGATGTGAAATGTGAAAGACTTCAAAATTTTTATTATTATTATTATTATTATTATTATTATTATTATTATTGGGCTATTTCATTTGGTAATATCACTGTTACTACATATTATTCCAGATCATGGCCTGCTGTTTCATTAACATTGCTTATATTTTAGTCATTAAAATAGTTAATGTAGAAAAGTGCCTTCTGCCTCACCAAATAGATTAATTCTTCTAGCACAGCTGGTCAAATTTTGACCCTCCCCTCCTGTTTGGAAATACAATTAGGACACCCAGCCACGAAAAGTTTCCACTCATTAGGCTACCTTTCTGTGATGTCAGCAGAAAGGTAGCAACAGGAGTGTAGAGAGGGAGGGAGAGAGAGGAGGGCAACAAGGAAGACAAGGGGAGAGCCCAGGCACTTGACTTCAACCACAGCTGCCATCCCCAGGCAAAACATCACTACCCTTCATTCTCAGCAAAAGTAAGTACAATTTCATCATACATATTGTATTTTATAAAGATTACAACCTTTTAAAGTGTTGGAATTAGGTTTTGTAGGGATTACCCTGAAAGATGCCAAAATGCCAAATGTACCATGTTGCTATGGTTGCAGACAGATGGTAGAGCAGGCACAGGAATAACGAGCTTTTACCTTTATGTTGGCAGTAGACTAAAAGAATTGCAAACGCAAATTAGATACATCATTACATGTAATTATTTATTATTTTTCTTAAAAGCAGTTTGAAACAAAACGTTTAACATATTGAAATACATTCAGCAACCAGTTTCTTATATGATAAGGAATGCATAGTCATCGTTATTCAGTCAGCTGTGTAATAAAATATTTATAATGTATTGCAGTCATATAATGGAATTTGTAGTGCACTACCACAGCCTCTAATTCTCATGCACCTTTGCATGTTAGGCAAATTTAAGTTGAATACCGACTAAATGAACACACCCTGTAGTAGACCAGGACAAGCTCTTTTACATGATGGCCTCTCTCTGTTACATATGACACAATTAATTCACCAATCAATTAATTCATGAATGAATTACAAGAAGTGTTTCCACTTCCATTAATTATTCCATTAATCTACTCTGCTATAAAAGGTAGAATAATTTACCGAGAGCTAAAGAGAAAGAGAGAGTTCTGTTTTGGAGGACCTGTTGACATATGAAGTGGTTTCCACAGCAGTTTCCTGAAGGAGGTTTTGCAATTTCCTTTGGGTATGAGTAACAAGCTGTGCTCTGCTCTTGCACTCATGGGAGTTTTTAAGAACAAACAAGTTGTTAATTGTGTGTGAGCAACAGGTCCCATTGAAAGTGAGCATTTTTTGTAATTAAGGAAATATGATGTCTTCCAGTACCTTTCCAAATATGAACCTATGAGTGACTTGTTATTTTATCAATCTTATTAATTATGTAAATGATATAAACAACTATTAAGTATAAACTATGAATAATAATAAAAATTGCAATGATAAAAATTGATGCATATGCAGGTTTCAAACAGGCTGCATGTTATATTGCATGTTTCCTGGAATAATACAGATTAATCAGGCTCTAAAATAACATGACCATAGATTGGCAGAAGGTTAATCAACATGAAAGACTTTTCCAGAATGATTAGTGTTGCCTAACATAGAGTTCATTTATTAGACATTTCTGCAAAAGGAAACCTTTAATTAATTGGTTGTTTGTCATTTTCCATGTACCAAATTATACTGTCTTAAAATAAATGTATACATGAATAAACCACTACAGCAAACAAATTAAAGTAGCAACACAGATAAACCATGTTATTGTGTGTTTACAGGTGAAAACAGCTCACATCAAAAAAATGAAGGGCTCTGTACTAATACCCTGTACTAAAGGTAAACATAAACCAAAATAGCATACCCTAACATGCCATATATGACATATAAAATATTCCTTGTATAAGACAATAGTATGAGCATGGACTTTCTAGGTTAAATAGAACCACATGTGATATATGATATTAATAATACATTTTGGCAAGAACACAACTAGTTTTATCAACACTAAGATTCCCAAATATGAAAGTGGTGGCTCTTACAGGAAATAGTATACATAAATATATATTCACTTTGTAACAAAGGTTAATAACTTCACATTCAGGGTGTTTACAGATGAAAGTATATGAACCATTCCCAGCCAGCATTCAGTATTATAGTTCTCATCTGAAACGTAATTATATTTCAAACTGACATAGATTTAATAATTTAATGATCATTATATAAGCTTTTCCAAGCCTTACCTCAACTGGTTTGTGCAAGTATATTTGCACTGTATTGACCACTATTGCATAGTGGTCAATAAAGCTTGACTCTCTCTTTCTCTTCCCAGCAGGTTTCCTTCTTTTTGTTTTTTTGCAAACAAGTTTGATTTTGTATACAAGTGCACAGAACAATTCAACAAATTCCACAGACTTAACAGCAGCTAATGTAACCTTACTGACTAATGTGACTGTAAACAGTACCAATGTGCTCTCAGCTAATGCTACAACCACTCTTGGTAAGTGTTCACCAGAAGTAAATGTTATAAATATCTTATTATTAATTAGTTTAAATATAAAATAATGGTCTTAAATATAACCATTACACAGCAGGCACTGGCAGCATGTAATATTATGCAACATAGTAAAAAGAAAAGTCATTAACATCAGCTCCTAATTTGGTATATTTTTTTGTAGGCACAAATGCCACAAGCTCGGCAATGGTGAGTAATGGAAGAAGCATAGCTTAGCTTCAGACTTAATAACAGACTGGAGTTTTTTCTGAGACTTTATTTTATTCAGATCTTTTCTGATTTTCAATAGGTATCCTGTCGAATCTTCTCTTGCAATTACTCAGCATGCTACAGTACATTCACGAACTCCACTGTCACCACTTGCTCGAATTCTGAACCTTTTTGTGAGGTATAAGAATCCACCATATGAACTATATGTATTTTTTGATGGCGTATTAAATGTTGCAGATTTATTACAATATTTTCATATCAGACTATGGGCAGTGTGTGGTTTTCAAAGCAGATGTTTTGCAATGCTAATGGATGAGCTGATTGATATTTTGTGATGTATTAGCTGAGAAGAGATGGAGATGCATTATTTTCAGTGAGGTGCACCAACACCTGCCTCACTGCTTGTACAAACACCTCTCAGAACAACTGCTCCATAAACTGTTGCAACAGCAACTGTGACAACTCCACTCTCAACACCCTACTCAACTCTTCTATCATAAGTACTCCTTCTCTCACTTTTTTTTTTTTGTAATTGTAATTCAATCTACTCAAATTACAAACTTATAAGTATATATATACATTTATTAACATATTGTGTGTGTGGATATATGTGTATGTGTAGCCCTGATTCTTTTTCTCATTCAGTTCTTCACCATTTTCTCAATCAGTGACTACTATAACAACCACCGCCGCCACCACCACCACCACTAAGGCTTCTATTGTTGCATCCACCACCATGGCAACCAATGTAAGAAAGAACACAGCTCTAGAGAAGATAAATTATTTCATTAGATTTATCTTATACATTGTTTTTTTATTATCACATTCAACAGGGAAAGATGTGCCATAAGATGAGCTGTAATGGAGAAACCTGTTATCAAGGCAACACTAATGTTGGCCTGTGTTCTCCTGGTCAGAACTTCTGCATGGTAAAAAAAAAAAAAAAAAAGCTCTTCCTATATATTTCTATGCGCCATTTGATAAATTAAATAAATAGAAAAGCTCACAGACATGCCAGCAAAATATTGTGAATTATGAAATCAAAGGATAATTGTGTGTATTGAGCTTGCCTATTGTGATATAGAGCTTGCCTATTGTGATCACCGCTGGTTCTAGTGAGTCAGCTTGCTATACAGGCTACCTCTCAAACAAAAAAATTAATTTTTTTTGTAACATTTCCTAACTCTATATACCTTCCTTGTAGCTGAAGAAGACACCAGCTGCAACAATAGTGGTCTGGACAGCGAGCTGTATCGATGACTGTAGGAAAGAGACAGTGTGTGCTTCCACTAATACCAACTGCATTCTAGAGTGTTGTAATGCCACCACAACAGGCTCCTGCCTCAAGCTGAACGGCCAAGTAAACATTATTGGTTCTGGAACTATGGCTCCATGCTGTCATGTGTCACTCTTGGTGTCTTCATTCTTCCTCTGGTTGCTGATGACGGGCAAATCTGCAGATTAAATTAGAAGTGTCCAATGAGCTCTTGATCACTGATGGGGCACAGGGGGGGTGTGTGTGTGTGTGTGTGTGTGTGTGTGTGTGTGTGAGAGAGATAAGAGAGAGAAGATACAAGGAGCATATGAAGAGCAATTGCATTTGTTGACAACTACATTTTATGTATATTATATATATATATATATATATATATATATATATATATATATATATATATATATATATATTAATTGTCTGTCTTAGTTTAGTATGCTTTCTTTACCGTTTGCATATGACAGCATAGCTTGTTTTGCAGCAATTCACTCACTTAGGCCCTTTTTGATTGGTGTCTATCATTTTCCGATGTTTGTGATGTGGATCACATTACCTGCTACGCAGTCATTCTTTCTCCTACCAAAGCAGATAATCCAGACCTAACAATCAGAACAATATGTTTCAGAACATGCATATTAAGGCTGTTTGACAGAACACTGATGAAGTCATCAACATACAAAACTGACAACCAAACAAAATGTAATATATACTTTATAATATATGTGCACTTTATACTTGGAAGATAAATGTAGTCTAAAAAATATGTTTCATATGTGAAAAGGCTGTGTGGCAGAAGACTTTTAGCTCAAACGCAAAACTAAAATTTATTTTTAAACTGACATATATTGCACTATAAGATTGTATAAACATATCTACATTTTATGGTATATATTAAATAATTATTGATAAAATCTGACTTTGCATGCTTGATTTATAAGGATTCTTGTATAGTTTGAATTAAACCAGTCCATCAACAGAAAAGCCTTGATATATGATTTAAAAGATAGAAAGAAATGTGCCAGAGAGGAAATGAACAACAAAATGAAATCAAAATAATGTAATAATGTCCTATAGAGGGTGTTTCCAGGCTAGGCTTCAGGCCAGATTCACAAACCATGTGCAGGATAAAGCATTTAGTACTTACCACACCTTCAGTGTATTTGTACAGCATTTCTAAGGCCTTGTATGTCCCTCTAACTTCTCTCAATCAGCTGACAGAATCCTAATGACCCGAAAAAAATTAACCACCAAACTTGCCCCCTCATGAACACAAATTCGCCCCCACCACCCATATTCTCTGCCAATTGGGAAAAATTATCATATTTAAAAGACTAATATACCAGCCATTACTGATCATCCTATCAACAAGTAGGCCACTGGAAACATTACTTTGCATTTAAAGCAAAGTCATTTAAAAAAAAGTCATGTAACAGTGGTAGCTCAATGGTTAAGGTGTTGGACACCTGCTCTGAAGGTTGTGAGTTCCAATCCCAGGACCATCAAGCTGCTACTGCTGGGCTCCTGAGCAAGGCCCTCAACTGTGCAAATATATAAATGAGAAAAATCTAATCGTTCTGGATAAGGGTATCTGCCAAACACAGGACATATGACTCAAATAAAAGAAATGTCACTTATTTCACAAATGCTCTAGTACCATTAAGTACGTGCTTGGATAAAATTGTACTGTAATGCATATGAACTAACGTATATTAGTTGGCAGTCAAACCCAAACTAAACGCCTTTTGATTTCAACTATTTGAAAAGTTAAACAGAACCACGTCAGTTTATGGCTGTATTCTACTACCTATATGAGTGCACCACTTGGTGCATGGAAAGTAACAGATTCTACACCCTATATAGTGCACTTGTTAAGCAGTAGCCTGCCGTTTCGGCTGCGGCCAGTACACAGGGCTAGCAGTCTGCGTGACGTCATCTCCAGCTTGTAAAACCTCTGCGTGGCAGAGCAGCGGGAGAGGAGACGGGCAACAGCTGGAAAAAACAGAGTTATGTTTAGCTGTCGAGTGAGACCATATTTAAAACGCTTCACACTTATTATGCGACGACGGAACATGTAAACATTATTGTACAATTTGCAAATGCAATGTTTTAAACGGTTTTTTAAGTTTGCTATCAGCTCTGGGCAAGCTAGTCGCTTTTAGCTAACGGTCCAATTTAACTAAGCCTGAGCGAAATGGATCAGTCTGTGGCGATTCAAGAGACTCTGGATGTTGGAGAAAACTGCCTTATAGTATCCTAGCTTTGTTTTTGTTTGTTTGTTTGTTTTTTTTCTAGCTAAGTTGCGTTTACCATACAAATTTACAATATAAAGAATTCCGTTATTTGTTTGAAGTTTCTCTATGGATATGAAACTAGTTACAACTTCTAAAAATAGTTCAGCGGTAAAGTGACACTTCAGCAACACGCAGGCCTACGTTTTCAGCTCATAATAATAACAACATATGTCCCATAGGAGTAGAAGTAGATGTACTTAAATAGAAGCTTATATTGTGTTAGATATTGCATAGGTTTGGTAAGGTCCGTGTTGCAATATTTTGAGGTTTCGGTCGAAGAAGCCGCTGCACTCGGGATTTCTCCAGTCTCAGCTGTCATGAAGCAGCTGTCTTACTGTAGCTCTCCTCACAGAGGCGCTCATGTGTAAGGTTGATCATGTGTACATATGAAGCAGTGTGTCTGATTACTGGAAGAAAAAAAACCACTTTAATTTAGACTTAATCGAGGGATTGTTGAATTAAGATTTAATTTGCGATAAATATCCACAATTTATTGCTTAGGGTTTGTTAGAAAGGTTGTAATTGTACTCTAGATACTCAATAATACACTTTATCAAATGTAGGAAATAAGGATTTTGGACACTCATGCTAATTGCTTTAATAAACATAAGCATTAATAACCCATAAGCAGTGTTAACTAATTTACACAGTTAACACATACTGATTGTTATTTGTTAAATGTTAAAATAGACCTGCATTGACTTATGATTATGCAATCTAGACATAAATTAGAGTCCATATAAATTAGATAACTTAAATTATCTTAAAATTACAGTGTGTTCCTTAGTATTATAACTGAACTCTGATCTCTATGCGTAAACATTAGTAGATACTTAGTTTTCAGCCTTGCTTCTAAATTTTGCCAGTAAACAACCACAAACATGTTTATTAAATTGTTTGTTAATTAATTATGTTTAATTACAATGTTTATTAATTATTAAAAAGCAGTTTTGTTCACTGATGGTATGAAAATTGGTTTTGACAGAAACTTGGTTGTTGTTTTTTTTTTTGTTTGTTTGTTTTTGGAGGTAGTTTCTATTTTTTGGAACATTTCTACATTGTAACACTGACAATGTCCTTAACTAGCTGCTTTACCCAGGCTGTTCAGTGTCTTTTACTGCTGCGTAATGGTACAGAAAGCAGACTTCTGGGGCTTGTGGAGTGCAGCAAAGAGCATGCGTAAGACTCTACACCACACTTAGAGCACACTGCTACACTTACTGGCATAACTTGCATTGGGGACATGTTCCTACCACTCATTGAAATTACAGTCAGTTAAAGTTTTTATATACTAGATTGTTATACAAATGCTCTCTGAAAGTATGACTTCAAACTGCATTAGTTAAGATGAAAAAGTGAAAAAGGTCTCTATCAGTTAAATGGGTGGAGCTGAATAAGATTTGAATGATCGTTTTACTAATTGAACCTGCCCCATTTCCACCCATGTACACAAAACAACCCAGAAATTATGGCAGGTTAACAAGACTTAGCAAGATAACTCAAGTTACCATTGGCAAAGAACTGTCACAACATCACTTTAAAGAGAAGTTCATTTGAAAACCAGGTTACAACTCTGTAAACATGCAACTACACCTCATAGTGATGTCTAAGGATTGGGTCACGTCTATAAAATGACTTAGGAGACTTGAAATGACTCATTCAACCTGGTATGATTCACACATTGAATAAAATTGAAGGTTATCTTTTCTGTGAAACCGATTACTGGTTTCACAGTGATGACACTTTTTTTTTTAAGTCAACAATCTTGTTCCTACTACTTAAAACGAAAGTTATGCCCATGCATTCAGTGTTACCATGACAGTATTGCATAATGTCTAAGTTACATAAAAATATTTTAAATAAAATATTTAAGAACTGTATTAAAACCGCATGTATTATGAGCCTAAATGTAAGCCTAATATTTGAGATTAAATATTAGAAATTTTGTTCTGTTGGATTCATTTATAATATTGGTGGAATTAAGCATATCTGCTATTTATATATGTACATATGCATTGTTTATAAGCTCTATTTCCTTTTTCTTCAGATTATTTCTTTTCAGCCATAGAAGGATGGCGATCACTGGCAGTGATGTAACTTTGCAGGAAATCATTCCCATTTCATATGACTTTTCTGTTGTTGAGGGTAAGCATCAACACATTGTTAATGAATCACATTTTCTGACATTTTGACGTTTCTAACACTGAATTTCTTCCATTTTGTTCATGCACTGATAGATTTTGTATTACAATCCTGATGCTTATAGATATATTTAATTATTCAAACACTGCAGTCAAATTGCAAGGCCAGTGTTGATTGTTAATGACGGAACATATATTTATCTCTTGTTCACTGCCTGAATTAAGAATACAAGCCTCGTTTGTATTACTGGCACCTGCTGGTGAGTAATATTTAGTATTGAATGTGCCAGAAAGATATTCATTAAAAATGAATCTTGCATTTAAAACAATCAAACACATTCATTATTAACATTACTGTAACAGAAATAGAGTGGACTGTTTGCTGTCTGTGATTTACGGATGCGGGGTCCTAGCACTTACAAGCTCTAGTGTCTTCTCTTCTTTCTGTCTATTTGTTTCAGTGTCGTCTCCTGATGAACTTGCTGTAGTGGGTAAGTACACAGGTTTGTTTTAACTTTTTTTTTTACCAGAGGCCAAAAAAATAGAATTTTTTACCTGCATTGGGAGTGCCCACATTGGCCTCCTGGTGTTCCAGCAGCAGGATCCCGCACTCTCATTGCTGCGGCCCAGGTTTGATTCCCAGGCAGGGCGCCTACCCAGCCACTGAAGAGTTAACTCTCAGTGCCGGTCCCAAGCCCGGATAAAATGGGAGGGTTGCGACAGGAAGGGCATCTGGCGTAAAACCTGTGCCAAATCGAGCGGACCAGAAATGATCCGCTAAAAAGAAGCGGACTCTGCCATTGTGTGGGACAAAATTTGGGAGTGCCCACATTCTGCAATGAATTTCTTTTCCTGTCACACTCTACAGTGGTGATGAATAACTCATATGAAATTATGAAGACTCTGTGCTTTAAGAAATTGAAGTTTTTCATTTGCAGGTTTGATTCAATAAATGTCTGGTCATAAGCATATCAAATTTGACCATGTTAGCTCCAGTCACTCAAATTCTTTGTAAGATTTTCTGAACAGAGGTGAAAACTGAAAGAGTACAGTGTCCTGACAAATTTTCTAACAGACTTGAGGCAATAAAATTTTCCAATTAATTTTTTTAATACTGATTGAAAATGTTTTATACGTTGATTTCCATTCTGTCAATGTACTTGTAAAAAGGGTTAAAATCAATCTGAACATATTTAAAGAATGTACTGTGTCATTCTGTTTCCTGGTACTCTGTAAGGTGCCGATACTCGAGTCAGAGTAACATTCCTTAATGAGGAGATGGAGCTCAAGTTACCTTTCGGTTCCCACACACGTCTCTTCCTCACTGAAGTTAACAGAGCCTGGTGTGGTAAGATTTCACTTTCCATCTTTTGGATAGACTTGATGCATGTGGGTTTGTTATTTCAGTTTCTTCCCAGCTCAGTAATTAATTCATTGTTCATGCAGGGCAGTGATGCTTAAATGGTCTTTTTGGTCATGTTTAAACAGTTTTTGGTGAAGTAAGGCATGGGTTTTATCTGCTACAATTTTTGCTTGGTTTATGGTGCAAGTCTATTTACGATTGTGAAAAGGAAACGCTTACTCTCAGACCGCAGCTGAATGTAACACATACGTGTTAAGACATACATGTCAGAGACTAAGAGCGGGGTGAAACACTCAAAATAGAAGAGAACAAGGCTGAATATTGGTTTGATGTTTTATAACTACTACATGTGAGTACTGAGTCAAAATTAGATTTTTGTTTTCATGTATAGAACATCAGCCTGTTTGTTGTTTAGTTTAGTTTTTTTTTATTATTATTATTTCTGGTAGAGCAGCCCGGACTAACAGAATGCTAAATAAACAGGAAGTTTAAGTAGTCAAAGAGAAAAAATTTTCTGCTATTAACCCGACAAGGATGTAGGACAGTTGTTTTGTCACTGACGCCTCACTGATATCCCATGCAGATATTTTCATTGCCAGGAAGAGCATGAGAAACATGCAAGCTCAGCAGTAGCACTGCAGTCTGTTTTAGAAATTTGCGGTTGAACTGAAACACCAGGAAGAATTTTTCTAAAAAGGGGAAGTTCTTGTCTTCTGTGCTTGAGAGCAAGAGAAGAAATGAAAGAATGAGTCAGAGTAAGTGGTGTTCTTCTGAGTTACATAATTTGTTTATAATAAACGACTTAATTGTTTTCATGTTTGAAATATATAAAAGGCTGATGTACAGCACAATCCGATTCTGACAGAGTTTCGACTTTCAGACATTTGTTCTTACAGAATCAAAGATAAGATTTAATATGGAAATAGAAATTATTTAGATGGTTTTGTTAAGGGGATTAAGCACTATTCAAGTTAAGCAATTATTTTCAGAATTAGCTTCTTCTTGTTTGCTGTTGCATCTGTGGTGATATACCATTGACTGCAAAAGTGTGTGTAATAGTGTGTGGTAATGATGAGACGGTATATTATTTATAATTTTCTTAAATGTTTGTACTTTGTCTTAGTTGATTTGTAAGGCTATACAATAAAAAAAACAATACTGCATCATTAAAGGCTAGGTAAGTCTTTTAAGATAAATATATTAATAAATACTTTGATTATCTGCTAGATGCATGCTGAACAGTATCTGTAGTGGTCTGTGGATGAACAAGCATTGTCAGAGCGATAGCAAATCTGAACCCTTTATCTGAAATGAACATTTCACTGTCATTTAGGTGTGACACTATAGCTCATGCCACATGTATGCTTCTTAAAATTCTGGCACTCCCCAATGTAAAACCCCTACCTGCATCCCTGCTGTCATGCTGTGCTGTCGTGGCAGTACATTTCACACAGCTAAACTCAAAAGCATTACCTATTTGTTTCATTTCCTTTTTGTTCTATCTCTCTATTTTTAGATGTCTGTGAGCAGTACCCATCATCACCAAAGTTTGCCTGGCTTAATAAGTACCAGAAAAACTTTAAAGAGCCTGGATCATTAACACCCAGTGCAACACGAAAGATTAAAAAAAGAGGCAAGTGATATTTATACATTTATCTATAATGTGGCAATATTTTTTTAAAAACAGTAGTTGTAATTATAGGCATGATGAATATTGAAGGGAACTGAATTCAGACCTTTACCTGTATGTATGTAAAAGGCTGCATTGACAGAATTTTATTTATTACTTCAGAGATTGGATAAACTTATTTATATTAAATGAGGATTTTAAAATAACTAATCAAGCACTCGGAAATGAAGAAGTAGAACCAGGTTTTTAAGTTTTTTGTAAAAGTTTTGTGTTTTCAGTAACCAGAGTTTTTGTAAAAGGCCTGTAAAAGGCTAGAAAACTGTACGGTAGGACCGAAATATCTTGTGAGATGTGAGATGAGGTAAGATGTACCATTATGTAAGCATCATATGTGATGGCAATATTACAACTCATTATTGTCCAACTCCACTCTGTCCTATTACGTAAAGTTTCAGGCAGAGACAGAAGAGGTTGTGTGTTTAAAGGAAGCTGTCTGAGATTCATAGTGTAAGGGACATAATTCTGTCATGTCAGGCATGTGGTATGTCACTTGATTATGTTAACTGTGCATTGTATACCTTGAGGCTGTTACTAAGTAGAAAATAGGTGCTGTGTTTGTTTTTAATTTACATTAGACTTCCTGCTAATCCCAGCTGGCCTCTTGAAGTAGTTTTTTTTTCTTTTTTCAGTGAAATTCCTTTGACTCTTTGTAAAAATTCACTTACAAAACCAGATCAGCAGATCAGCATACCACATTGTAGTGTTTCAGCATGATCACAGTGAACTTGGTATGAGTATATTCATATTTGAACAATCCAAACTTTGAACCGAAGTGGCAGTGCATGGAGCATGGAGGTTACAATATATGATCACTGATAACTTATCCAACTTTTTTTTCAGACTGTTGTCTGTTTAATATTATGAATGCTTATGGGATGACCATATGTATATAAATGTGTATATTTGCATCTATAGCGTTTAATGTTAACATTTAACATAACATGCTTTTTTTTTTTTTTTTTTTTTTACAAATATCTAGTTAGTAATAATTAATAATATGTAAGTGCCTTTTTTAAGTTTGAGCTGGCTTTGCACTGTAAGGTCTTTAACCATCACATTGTAAAAGAGCTCTTAGTCCACAGAACATGTTTGGGTATCTTATAACAGCTGTAACCAGTCGGTCTCAAGATTCATGACAGAATACATACTGACCAGTACACAGTTCTGACACTGGAGACTACTTCCAAAGACGTTAAATAGACATGTCCTTACAGAAAGCTCCTATATCAATATTTATATGTTTATTTGTTATATGAGAACCCTTTTTTAAAAATCTTTTTATTGGTTTCTTAAGCTTTGTTTATGTGGAGCTTCCATACACGGGAATGAGCTATACAAAAGATTCACTATTCAGGAACTATTCAGAATACTTGTTAAAATATTGTCACATTGTGGGCAGCCCATATTGTCAAGAGTTGGAGTCAGCAGTCTTAGAAATTCTTTAGAGCCACTGCAACAAAAGACAGCCATCTACCAACTTCTGGTTAAATCTCAGCGTGACAAGTACAATGACCATTATCTATGAACAGCATAGGACAATGCAGACTCACAGGACAGCTGCAAATACTGTAATCCAACTTCGGAGGATTTTCTCGTACAATGTGTCAAATAATAATGTAAAACCCTGTAAACGCACTGTTTAAACTCCGCCTTGGGCTCACAGCCCGCTCCTTCAAGTGGAGACTCATTCATTACGTTGTAGTTTTTGAAATCGGTTGCTCTGGTTATCGACTGCTCGTGTCTGATTGCGCCGTGTGCTTACTCATGCCTGCGGTTGCTGATCTTCACAGTACATGCTCAGACTTCAGCTCTATGCCTGAAGCAGGTAGTATGTTGTGGTTGTTACCCTCTACGGGATGCCAATGGAAATAGAAGGAAATGTCTGATGCTGGCGGATACAGTGGTGAGGAAATAGGCCTAATGTTGCGTAGTAACGAACTTCTTAATATTTAGAGCATTTGAACGCCAAATAGTAGTTCTCTTTACATGTTTTTGCTTTAAGACGATGGTTGTAGCCAGTGCGTCGATGCATTTACTTAAACGTTAATTTAGTTAGTTATCCCGCTAACTAGCTTCTCGTATAGCATGCTAATGCAGAACGAACGAAAAACTAAGGAAGGCACTGTTGAGAATATAACTACAACTTGAGCCCATTTAGTGCTAGCGTACTGGCTCGATAGCTAATTACACTGACTTCCAGACCTAATTAGTTAGTCATTAACATGAATCGCATTAACAGTGCTTCGTACTCAAAGCCCGGTGTTTATCTAATGGATCGTGTGACGTTTCGATTAAATCTTGGAATATTAGTTACACTATACTATTATAATAGTTGTTTTGACTGAACAGAAATCTACACCTGAGAATTGCCTGCGTTACAGAAATGTTACCTTTGGTGTCGTGTTTGTGCAGCTCTTATCCCCATAGGAAAGGTTTCACTGAACGGGATATACAGATATGCTGTGTTTAGAACAAGTTGTGTTGTGTTGTAAATAACAGTGCGTTTGTGCACGGGTTTCACTCGTATCACGTAACATGTAAAACTGACTTCTATAACTAGTACAGAGGGTTTGCTGTGTGTGGACTTTTTGTAGGAAACTCTCTAATACTCTTGTCTTCCTGGTGCTGTTTGTTTTTAATCTCCTTTGCTGCTGGTATTCCAGTAGGTCTCAGCATTATAGTTTGCATTTTAGCCAGAAGTGTTCTGGTTAGTAAGCGTTTTGCTTCTGAGCAGGTTGTAGTGCAACATGTTGTGCAGTTTTGTATTGGAGATCCTTGTTTTGGCTCATCCCACCTTCTACAAAAGTGAAGCTACTGAGATGAGAATAGAGAAGAAGACATGCAACCCCCAAAAAAGTCAGACATTATCGAAGAGATTTAAAATTTAAAATTAGGATTTGTTGCACCTCATGAATTAACAAAATGAATTTTGGATCCCACCTTTCTGTTCTGATCCCTTGTGTGTTCTTGGTAGCATTTTTGAATGTTTTTAATGTAGCGTAGCAATATGTGTTTGTATGTACTTTTGCTCATGATAAAGTCATTCCAGTTTCAGTGTTACTGTTGGCTATGTACTGTAGACCTGGTTCTCAAAGTGTGTAACTATTGCAGTAGGGTTTGTTCAGCTTTATGAAGCATAGCAAGGAGGGTCTGTGAGCAAATTGTATTTCTTATGGACTTATGTGCTTTCTAGTTAGACTGAACATTGTGTCCGATCAATGATGATATCCTGTGCTTCCTACAGACAGATCCAACACAGCCCACAAAGAAAACAAACACGCCACTTCCAGCACGGAGACGATAAGAGGAGAGAGTCTCCATGAGAGGTGTGCAACTTGAAATTTTAATTACAAGTTAAGACATTACTGTGTAGGCAAAGACCAGCCATAAACACCATGGGTTGTGTAAGGACACATGTTCTCTTATAAGGAAAATAATCAATGACATGATGTTGTGATGTAATGATCAATTGTATTTCTATAATTAAATAGTGAAAAATTGTGCTTTTATGTGATTATAGTTATTTATTGTGATTGAATATCCACAGAACAAGTAACTTATAACAGCTGTAACCAGTCATTCTCAAGATTCATGACAGAAAACATACTGACCAGTACAAAGTTCTGACACTGGAGACTCCATCCATAGAAGTTAAATAGACATGTCCTTACAGAAAACTCCTATATCAATATTCATATGTGTTTTTGTTATATAAGAACCCTTTTTGAAAAATCTGTTTATTGGTTTCTTAAGCTTTGATTATGTGGAGCTTCCATACAAGGGAATGAGCTATACAAAAGAAAATATATTAGAACAAGTGCATTTGTATAAACCTGCGAGTTGCCCTGCAGTTTGAACTATTGTCAGAGCTAAATAAATAAATTAATTAAAAAAAAAAAAGACTAATCAACACCTTATGACTAATTGCTACTAAGAATTCAACTGAATATTAACTATTCAGAATGCTTAATATCCATAAAGCAGATCAAAATGTTAAAATATTGTCACATTTTGGGCAGCCCATATTGCCTAAGACTGAAATTCAGATAAAAACATAGGTAATATGTACTATGTGTAATACTATGTATACATGATCTAAACATAAAACAGTAATTAAAAAATTAGCGACACTCATAGTATTTCAGATTAAGACTGGTCTGGGAAAACGTATGACTTTGCACAAATAGTGTGCAGGGTTTATAAACCATGAGTTGCTAAAGTGAGTTTTCAGCAGAACCAATTACTACAGGGAGTGCTACTCCACCCATTAGCATACCAAGATAATACGTCATCTTATTGCCCAACCCTAGTTCCAATGTTTGTGTTTGCTGAGCATTTGTGATTGAAGTACCTGTAGGCTAAAGGCCATGTGTCTGGTCTGATTGTATAGCAGAGTTTTACTGCTGAAATATGATGCTGCTTTAGTGTTTGACTTTCTAATTAAATTTAGATTTGTGTTACATTTGACAGTACAGGGTTATTAGTAGGGGTGTAACGATAGTCTGTAGTCACGGTCCAATTAGATTTATGATACTGACTTCATGAAGAAGAAGAATTCTAGGTTCAGATTCTCAAAATATTTTCAACAAAATCTGAATGAAGAAAAATTGACATAAGACTCCTTTTATTTCTGAGTCATAAAGTGCAAAACAATGTGCAATTTTGTCTGTATTAATTGCTATGAACAGAAGTGTTATTGTACTACAGGTTCACCATATCTTCGAAATAAATAAATGAATAAATTCTCCCAAAACATTGATTACATAAACATACCTAATGAGCTCCGCAGCAGCACCTGATGCATTATTTTTAACGGAAAAAGTACATCATATTCAGCTAAAGCAGATTTCTATGGCCTCATTCTCAGAGACCATAGACTGCAGAAGGAAAATTACCCAACTGTGTATGCTGCCTCAGTTCTAGGTCACTACAAGTAAAAGTGTCTTGCAGATAAATAAATGTCAATGTAAATCTCTAAATATGGTTCAGGGCCTGTTACTTTTGGGATTGTTACTGATGAATGCATATTTCTGAACACTGCAACAGCCAGGGGGGAGAGAAAGCAGAAATAAGGAATGAGCTGGTACGCTCATCTCAACACACTGTATCCAACAAAGCCCAGATGCTCACCATGCCCCAGTTTGGCCTACGTGACAATCTCGTCAAATGTGAACTCCTTAAGAAAGAGGAAACTTACACCTACATTGAAAACTTCAAGTAAGGGTTTGATCTGTTTCAGTAAAGAAGATACATGGCTTTGTTTTTTTCCTTTATGAAAATATAAATTTTCTGTGAAGAAAATTTAAACAACCTTCAATTTAAAGTACAGAATAAAAGAAGACATCACATGACATCAGAAAGAAAAAGTGCTTGTGAATAGTGTTTACAGCTTATAGTTCTTCTGTTTCTCATTTATATTTTCAGATGTCACATGAAAAATATTCTTGATACAGATATCTAAATTTATATGTAAATATAAATGTGCATAATTTAGCAGTTTTTGCTTATTGATTGATTTTTATATATATATATATATATATATATATATATATATATATATGTATGTGTGTGTGTGTGTGTGTGTATGTATATATTAATATTTATTTATTTATTTTTTGGCTATTTCATCAGCTTTTTCCTGGGTACATATAATGTAAATGGGCAGACACCGAAAGAGTCGTTGCACACGTGGTTGGGTTCCACCGCTCAACCTCCTGATCTCTACTGTGTAGGGTAGGCATTATACTGTTACATTCTTTGGCAAAACAAAAAATTCATTCTAAATAACATAAGGATTTGGCATATGGATTGTGCATTATAAGTAGCATAAGGGATTCCTTCATGAGGGAAATTTACATTGAGTTTTCTCACTAGGTTCCAAGAACTTGATCTAAGTAAGGAGGCATTTTTCTTTAATGACACCCCTAAGGAGCAAGAATGGATGAAAGCTGTATCAGATGGTCTTCACCCAGATGCCAAGTATGCCTTAGTAAGGATTACCCTCACCGTGACAAATATCTGACATTAGTTTATTCAGTGAATTTTGTTGCTTTTAAATTTCACCAAAAAAAAATTGTTTGGAATAAACTAAATTCTGATTTCAAAATATACAGCATTTAAAAAACTAGTATTTTAAGTTAGTAGAGTTTTAGTAAGACTACCACTTTCCTGATTCAGTGTCAAATGAGTGTTTAACCTGTCTTACAGATAAAGCTGGTACGGCTGGTGGGGATCATGCTGCTGTTCTATGTGAAAAAGGAACATGCTGAGTACATCTCTGACGTGGAGGCAGAGACTGTAGGTACAGGCATCATGGGAAGAATGGTGAGGTTACCACAGATTAGTTCTTTAGTGTATGCATGCATGCTTGTTTGTGTACTGCAATAAACTACTGAAGTGTCTAAAGCTATTGTGACTTTATGATAACATTACTGGTTTGGTGTTTAGGTAGTTAAAAGAACACCAGAATAGAATAGCATAATCCAATTTTTGTATTGTTTGTACTCAATCAACCATGTTTCCAGGGTAATAAAGGGGCTGTAGCAATTAGCTTCAGATTCCACAATTCAGACATCTGTGTGGTGAACTCCCATCTGGCAGCTCATACAGAGGAGTACGAGAGAAGGAATCAGGACTACAAGGACATTTGCAGTAGGATGCTCTTCAGAAATCTTGACCTGACACTTCCTCCACTAACCATCATGAAGCACAGGTAACTTTCACCATCGCCAATTATTTTCAGCCTGAAATTCACTTAAGCACACCTGATATGGTTGTAAATAATTTGGCTTTCCTCTGTTCTGTCTGCAGTATTGTCCTGTGGGTTGGTGATTTGAATTATCGATTAAGTGACCTTGAGGTTGACAAAGTAAAGAATCTGATATTGAACAGGGATTTTGAAACACTTCACAATCATGATCAGGTAAATGATGATGCCTAAAGACTTTTGTGAATACAACACATTCTCAGTTGTGTTTACATTTTGTGTGTGTGTGTGCGTATGCTTGCCTGCGTGCTTTAGTTGAAGAGGCAAATGGATGAAGAAGCTGTGTTCGTTGGCTTCATGGAAGGTGAGATCAATTTCCAACCAACATACAAGTATGATACTGGCTCAGACGAATGGGACTCTAGGTAAGAGTACATCTGATCTGGTTTTTATCAGTTGGTGCTTTGTGTTGTATTTATCGTAACCTTTATCATGAGAAACCGCTTTAGGTGAGTGTATCTGTCTGTGTGCATATAAACTCAGTGAAAAGTGTCGGGTCCCAGCTTGGTGTGATCGTATTCTTTGGAGAGGGAAGACCATAACTCAGCTGAATTATCAAAGTCATATGAATGTGAGAAACAGTGACCACAAGCCTGTCAGCTCCCTGCTGAAAATAGGGGTGAGAGAGGCAACCTAGCCTTTAGTCTGTCTTCTTTGAACACTTATGGTTGTGCATAAAATTGACCACTGTTCCTTATAGATCAAAGTAGTCAATGAAGAGATCTATAAAAGGACATTTGAGGACATTGTGCGGTCTCTGGACAAGCTGGAGAACGAGTGCATTCCATCAGTTTCTCTGTCACAGCGGGAGGTGAGAGTATAACCTAGTGGTAATGAATTTATAGTTTCTGGATATATTCCTAATATTGTCCTGTAACACATTTTTTGCTTCCTCCAATGTTTCCTCCAGTTCCACTTTAGCAATGTGAAATTCATGCAGCATCAAGCACAAACTCTGACACTTTACAACGATGGACAGGTACCATGTCAGTTTGAGTTCATACAGAAGCTAGATGAGCCAGCCTACTGCAAGCCCTGGCTCACAGCCAACCCCTCGAAGGGCTTTGTGGCCCAAGGTAAGCACACTTCTCAAATGGGGTTTATAATTCATAACTGCAAAGTTATTCTTGCATGTAATGATGGTCTGAAATATAATGGTAGATTCAGATTTTGTCGTCACATGAAGCCACACTGGGCACATTTTGACACTGCTGAGCATTTCTGTGAAGATTCTGTATAGTTATTTATTTCTCAAGCGAATTAAGAACAAGCCCTTATCTAATTGACTACAATAATTGTAGTAGGCACTTATTTGTATAAAGCTTTTTTTTGGCAGTGTACAGCTGTAAATATAATGTAATCTTCCCCAAGTGTACTCGTCCAGAAGATAAAAACATTTGTTCTTTTTTCTGTAGGTACTAGTAAATTCTTTACAGAATGGATAATAGCAGGCAGCTAATTATGAAAATGAGTAAGCAGGGCTTTATGGTTTTATTAGGCCATTTAATACATCTGTTTTTTACTATTTAAAATGTTTCTCTTCTAACGCCATAGCTTGCTAAAACTTTAAGCTGTAATCCTGGCTTTTACATATTAGAAGTGGTGTCTATCAGAGATTTGGAGCTTCTTTTCTGGCTGTAGGGGCCAGTGTGGACATTGACCTGGAGGTGTTTGTGAATCGTTCTACTGCTCCGGAGTTGAACTCAGGCCAGCAGGAGTTTGAGGACATTCTTGTGCTGCACCTGGAGAGGGGCAAAGATTACTTTATCTCCATTACTGGCTCCTACCTGCCAAGCTGTTTCGGCTCACCCATCCACATGCTCTGCCAGCTAAGGGAGCCCATCCAGGATATGCCTCTGGAAAGCATCCATAAACTAGTGAGTTACACTGGACATGTCATACTGAGCTTATCCAAATGTTTTAAAACCTAAACTGTTAACCCGAATTCCTGAAAGTTATTTTTCTGTTTTGTCACCTTTTTTTGAGTAAACAATTTAGTAAATGTTAGTAAACAATTAGATTGATGATGCAGTGTGAAAGCACTCTTGTCCTAGACATGCAAATATGAGGAGAATGTCAAGAGTAATTGTACGTGTCCCTGGATTGATAATTTTGTGTTTTCTATGAAAGAACTCTTTAACCAGAGAGACGAGCAGCCCAGACACTGAAAAAGCTTTAGACATTCCAAAAGAAATATGGATGATGGTGGACCACCTCTACCGTAATGCCAGCAAACAGGTCAGGATGCCTGCCTTATTGTGTGTGTGAGTGTGCGTGTATGTGTGTGTGTGTGTGTGTGTGAGAGAGAGAGAGAGCATGTGCTTGCATATCTGCCAGTGAGTCCATTGAAGAAAGAATGGTGAAATTCTGCAAATACTAAAGCAATCTGTGCAAATGAACAATCCACTTGCACCTCAGCAATGTCACTACTAAAAGATGGAATTTGTAGGGAATATTATCATTTTATAATATTCACAATATTTTATTTAAGTCACAGGGACAAAAAAAATCAAAGCTTTTGGGTACCTTAATATTTTTTAACTCAATGCTGGCTAGTTAAGCAAACCAAATGCTGCTTTTTGCTTATTACTGAAAATATTTTGTAATTTGTTGCTATCTGTGTTTTCACTAAAGGAAGACATTTTTCAGCAACCAGGACTACGCAGTGAATTTGAGGAAATCAGGGATTGCTTAGACACAGGCTCACTTGACTCTCTCCGTATCCTTTGCACCTTTGGCTTGTAATGATATTCTTTGATTTAAATTCTGTGTAGCAAATATTTTTTTTAATTTTGTACGTACCCTTGACTAAATAACTAGCTGGAAGTAATCACTCTGTGGCTGAAGCTCTGCTTCTGTTCCTTGATGCCCTTCCTGAACCAGTGATCCCTTACTCTATGTACCAACAATGCCTGGACTGCTGCTATAGCAGCAGCCAATGTAAACAGGTTTGTGTCTCTTTAAGAAAATAATGTATGTAGATGCAGATGATTTTATTGTTTTAAGCACATATGTTGAAAAGAGATTCTGTGGATTGTGTTTAGAATTTGTACATCCTACTCCAGCTAAGTCTTTTTTTCTGTTTCTAGATTATTTCTTTGTTACCTCTGTGCCATAAAAATGTTTTTAACTATTTAACGGCATTTCTCCGGGAGTTGTTGAAAAACACTGCACACAATCGGCTGGACAGCAACATTTTAGGTGGGTCAAACACAATTTCACTTCTAGTTTCCTCTATATTCTTAGAACATCGGCATTTTGGAGAAAAGCAGAACTGAAAGATTATTTTAATTAATTATTTACGTGACATGATGCGTGTTTAAAAAATAGTGGTTTCAAATAAATATTAAGCAGTATTCAGCATTATTTTATCACTTTAGGTTTATCCACTGTACAATTTATATTTATTTATCATGTAGAACAAAAAAATCTGAAATGTGTGTGGATATACAATATATGCTCATGTGTTTTATTGTTTTTGTTTTTTTAAATGAATGGCTGACTCCAAAGCTCTGTCCTGACCAACATGGACCTATGTGCAGTAATGCTAACTAATGTTTACTATTTAGTTCAAAGCAGAATACTAGCTTAAATGCTTCTCAATTAAACTGAGATTGTTTAAATGATTAGTTGATCAGGCTTCAGCAAGCACATATAATGTTCTCCTCTAAGCACATTTGCACATTAGAATACTACTCTCAATGTACCAATACAAGCCTTTTAGAATGCTAGACCTATTGATCTATGTTACGTGTTAGGCATTTCTGTTGTAAAATTAAGTAACTGTATTGATTGGCTTGAATAGTGTTTCTTTAGTGCTTACTCAGACTGAATTGCAAATTCAAATACTAATAAACTATGACCTTTAACAGCCAAGCTATTTTAATAACCAAAAAATACGTTCTAGGAGTAACTGTGTGACAGGTGATAACACTTTCACATTGCACTACTGCAACCATTAACACTTTTTTCTAGACTCTCAGGGTACTTCATATTTATTATCTACCACCAGATTGCACACATGTACTGTGATATAAATACTGTTAAATCAACAACTGTGTTTCATATCTGCACTACTAAGTTTAACTTAACTTATCTTCTTTGTCTTATATTTTATATATATAATTTTATATTGTGTGTTCTATCTATCTATCTGTCTAAATATGATTGTTCAGAAATTGACAACTGCTCAAGTTTACATACATTGTGTGAATCCTTTGATATCGAACTGATGTGTTTGGACAACATAAAATATATTATTTCTCTTTTGTTCACAGCCACAATATTTTCTGCTTTAATGCTAAGGTCCCCCACAAAACAAGACATTTTGGAGAAAAGAAAGGCAAAGGAGTTTTTCCAGCATTTTCTGGTCCAAGAATCCCACTAATACACATCACTGTCTACTTATTTTGCTGCACAGTATTGACTAAGTTTTTGTAGCTATAATTTGTCTAACTTGTATATCATCCTGATTGTGTTAAACTGCTGCCATTTGAATTCGAGGATTTTAATGAGCATACTAAAGACAACATTATTTTATTATAAAAGTAATGGTTTGGGGGAAAATAAATTTTATGCACATTTTCCACTTGTGTCAAAATTTATTCAATCAGCCAAGACATGTTTGGGGTACAGAGTTTGCATTACAGATATGATGTTAAAATTGCTGAGTGATGGCACTTTTTACCATTATGTACTCATCATAGGTTTCAAATTATTCCAGATCATGTCGAATTTTAGTATTAGAAAGTGACTGAGCAGTTTATCATCAAGGTTATTTCATTACTTAACAATTTATGCAGCCACGGACATGTTGAACTAAACACGGACTTGGCTCACACATCTTTAAACAATTTAAGAGAGATAAAATGTCATAGTTTTGCCTGCAATGTCTACAGCTTGTACATTACCCCATATAACAGCATTGTTGTAGCTGCAGTGCAATATTTGAGGATATGGACACCAAACATTTTTTGCTGACTTGATGATAAATTTGAGGCAAGTACAAAACTTGTGCAGATTTCACTCTTGTGAGGCAGCTGGATCATAGAAGTCCTTATTTAAGGAGTAAATGTTTGTATTTTAATGTAAATACAAAACATTTTTATATTAAAAAATAGAAGCTCTGAATTATGTGTCCTGGTTTTTTTTTTTTTTGTGGTGATTTTGAAAATTGTATTTTTGTAATGTAAGACCAAAGGAGGTTTTATCTTCATAGTTTTAAACATTTCTTTACTTATTTGTTACATGCTTGGGCACAAAATGTGAAAAGCTTTAAGAAGAAGCAGGACAGAAGCTCTGTGAATGTCTTGAGTGGGCGTTGAAGCTTCTCTGAGTGCTGAGTGGTGAGGAGGCTGATCGCTAAACATTCACTTCCCAGGATGCTTCGGGATGAGGAACTGGAATTTGACGTTCAATCATGGTGGGGAGGGGAAGAGAAGAAAGTGCTAGTAATCACAATTATACAAGCATTTGGCGTCTATTTGAAACAGGTAAGCTTGAGTAGCGGTTCCTCTCGGACGTGTATATTAACACGGGTGCATGGTGTGTGTTGTTTGTGCGTGTTGTCTTGTTCTCGCACTGCTTGGACTGCACCATGTTGACCCGTGGTTAGCCGCTCACCCAGCTGCCTAATATTCACAGCTTTATAGAGCTAGCGTTAGCGACTTAGCTAGCCCTTACTAATGGTGTGCTTATGATGGTTTGTTGTAATGTTCTGTTTGCTGTAGTAGCGTGCTTCTAAAAGCTTACCTCGGGTCATATGTGTCAGAAATTGTAGCCAGGCTAATTTAGCTAGGTAGCGGTCCTAATGCTCACACCCACTGTCAAAACAAGCTAGCTGGTTATCATACCTGTTTCTGAATGAGCCTCAGAATTAGCAAATAGCTAGCTTGCTAATATTTATCATTTGTCTATGCACCCTATGAGGTCAAATATTTCAGCCTGCCATGTGTTGACGCCGTGTTTAAACATTGGGGGTGTTCGTGTTGTTGAATTATGCAGTCGTGCACAGTGTAACATGACAACATTGTAATACAAGCTAGCTTAGCTACCAGGTTAGCTAGTTGAGCTAAGCAGCTGGTTTATGGCTCCGACATAGAACTGGTTATGTGACTGTGAAAGTAACTGACAGTCCTGGTTTTTATGTGATAATGTACTAAACAAAATGAAGTTTTTAATTTTCACCAAACACGAGACAGCAATATTTTAGTGACCTAGTCTGTCATTGCAGTTGTACATAGTAAGCAGGGCTGAACGGTAGCGCTGTCACTACACAGACGCACACACGGAAAGTTCCAGAAGTCAGTAAACCGGGTCTAAAACTGTGTGAAGTTTCAAGAATATTTTGTGTGAAATGCTCGTAGGAATGTTGGCTGCACAACTTATGACATAACTTTAGAGTGTGAGAGAATGTGTTCAGTTTGTTATTTTTTAGGTCGTAAGTGACATGGCTCATGAATATGCTTATAATGCAAAATATTGCTATTTATTTACAGTATTTTATGCAGCTGTAACATGGCGGGATGTCCAAGTTGTCCCCGAACCTGTTTTCGAAGCAATTTGTGCCTCCTGAATTACGACCGCCTAAATATTAAATTTTTCGTCTTGAGCTAATTTCATGTGGCAGTGAAAATTGTGGTGTATTTCTAAAATTCGCCATATTTTTTGTTTTCCTGTAAGATCTGCATTAAAGGGTTTTAAGTATTTGCATATTAAGTAAGCATGCGCCAGTTTTATTCACTTTTTTTTTTAGTGATCAGTGAACTTCTCGTTGGTTTTTAGGCAACATAAGCACTTGGACAGGTGTATAGGACCAAGCAGCTTTGTCGGGATCATGGGCGAGAATGGCCCTCAAACTGAGACAGACATGTTCTTTGAAGAGGATGAGGACGATGTCGACAAACTGGGCAGAGAGGACTATGACGAGTGCAAAATGGCTGATTTCGACAAAGGGGACATGCTGATTTCCAAGCCTTCATCTTCGGCAAGGGTGTATGATCGCACCACTGTACTTATCGAACAGGACCCTATACATCTGGATGAGGAAGGTGAAGAGGATGGCCACTGTGGCCCAGACGACGATAGTGTTGCATTTTTGGCTAATGGTGATGGAGATGAGGAGGGGACGCTGGCCTTCATGGCTGACCCAGACAGCATGGCACAGGGCTATGTGCACCACACCATCTCAGCCGATCAGATCCAGTTCATCATCAATCCTGGGTCCACCCCCATGCCCCGCAACATTGAAGGAGCCACTCTGACGCTGCACTCTGAGTGCCCAGAGACCAAGCAGAGAGAGGTACGAACCTTTTAGTGAACTAGAGTGGCAGAAATCTTGTTAGAGTGCTTTGTTTTCACGTTGTTCACCAGAATTTGTTGTATTATAGGCCTGAGCATAGCTAAGGGGTGGCTACTGCCAACATAGTGGCTGCCCATCTGCCCTCCACAGTAAGACAATATCATTAATAGTACCTCTAATCAGTGTGGTTACTGATGTCCTATGATCTGAAACTGAATAAGAAGTAAATCTCACTCTGTCTATGAATTTATTTTTTATTGTCTAGCAGAGAGGAACAAACAGCTTCGCTAGCTAACACATAGGTTTGCCCCACCCTAAAATGCCACCCCAATGAAGTCATTAGGTCTTTTCGGGCCACACCATTGTAAGATGTCTGGCTGCACCTTGATTACATCAGTGGCAAAAGCACTACAAAAAATCTACTCTACTTGTGCTGAAACGTCTGATAGACAGATTTCAGTGCTGAGAGCAATAACTGTACCAGAACAGGAAGTTCTGGAAAGTTAAGTTATTTAGCATATTTAAGTACAGCTTTGACAGGTATTCTGAAACATGATTAGGAAAGTAAGCCTGCAAGTAATCTGCACATGTTATTTTTTCTTAATTCCTAACATTGACTGGTGTGGATTCTTTATGAAACAAATCAAGCAGGTGTTTAAGGCAAGTGTCCAGAGTTGTCCTGGATTTTGCAACTTACCCTGTTAATATTCATTGGCCTTTTTCGTAACACGTGCAGAGAAAGTAAGGAATGAGAGATGTTTCATTCACACATGGCCTCACTTCCCTGTGGCTGTGTGTGATGGATTGTTTTTCTAACATCTCTTGCTCTCACAGCTGGTGCCGCCATACCAGCCCTCTTGTCTTTCAGAGTCAGCTAAAATCTGAGAGCGAGATTGCAGCACTGATCAACCAGCCGTCTTTCAGTAGAGCACTACATTTCCCTTGAGATTAAGATTTGTTTATTCTTTTCGGAAGCATCAGCACAGGGGTTTTTATGGCTCTAATTAATAACTCGGACTGTCAAATGCCTTGAATATAAATGTAAACTTAGCCCTCTTTACCATATACTAAATAAGGGGTTTTTAATCAATTCAGTAAATTGAAAAGCATCCAGCAGTTAAAAATTAGACAAAGCCGTATTCAAAACAAAATTATAAAAGTTAAGTGCAATTTTTTTTGCAATAGAGACGTATAAAATGATCTGTAGATGTAAACTCAGAAAATAAATCAAGTTTATATTGGAACATGAAATGTTCACTTTAAGCTAATGGTCTTTGTTTTGTCTAAAAGTCATTTCCTAAAACCATAAAGGTCTCATTCAAATTCTCTACATACAAAGTAATTTTTTTCTGCCGCATTCTGTTCCCTTTTTCTGACTGACAAAGATAAAAATTATTTACTCAAATAGCATACTGGCAAACATTTTCTTTGAGAAGGACATTTTGGACCAGATATATACCAAAACTGGATGTCTTTTCTTTCAGCAAAACATCAGATATGGAGAAAATATTTCTTTTAAGAAAACAGTGCTCCTAGTTAAAAAGACAGATGTTATTGAATGCTGTGTAGTGTTCCCTATCAAGCAGAAACAAGCTAAAATGGTGTTTTATAAAATTGAAGGAAAAAAATAGATCATCATGTAAGCAGAATCTAATAATTATACCAATTAGAACGTTGAAATGGATTTTGACGGTAGTAATGTGGAATTTATCTTTCACTTTAGAGAACTTTAACATTTGCTCTTAGACTTGTGGAATATACACTTTATTTATTTATTTATTTACCTTAGCTGTGGAGTTGTTGACGATAACTACCATGTTTGCATGTTTTTAGCATATCTGACACTGTGGATGTCCTCAGCACCTACCTTTATTTGCATTACAGGGACATGCAAATGGGCCGCAGATTTGTGTTACACACAAGCCGCTTTGCTCAGGCAGTCACTGTGTAGGTGGAGATGGGTTGCACCTCACCACCCATTTACAAATGATACAAAGCCTGATCCAGGCCATGATCCAGAGGCTGTTTTCTGAAGCATTACATTTGGTATCAGAACCTGATTTCCTAACAAAAAGAAGTAGTAAAATATAGTCTTATGAATATTACAATATAGGAAACTTACTGCTTAGTTGTGTATGAAATCTCTAGGTTAAAATAACCAGTGATGACTGATGAAATGAAGTGCACTTTAAGCCCTGAATGGTTTGCATTCGGTGTGAAAAACAGGCTTCTAGAGTCTTGGTGTGAATATGGAGGGAAATTTGTCTTTGTCTTTTCTCATTTGTTTATTCTGACCTTATCCCTAAGGACCAGTATTTGGCTTATTAATTATACATTTTATTTTTGGAATTGAATAAGATTAGACAACATAAACCACATCAGCTGTTTGTGTCGAATACACAACAATCTAACTATCAATCCAACTGGGGAGGAAGTTAAGAGGTTTCATTGAAGTATATTTTAGGTGAACACCATTACGTGAATGCCATGCAGCCTAAAAAAAAACCACAGTTAAAGTGGAATATACGTAAGCGTAATTATTTTTAGATCTTTACAGATAACAAGTGAACAAACTAGTTTTTTCACTTTGTGCACTGTATACACGTGTGTTTGCATATCCACATTAGTAGTTGTGGATATGGATAGAAGTAGTTAGTACTATATTAGTAGTAGTTATGGATGGAGCTACCAAATCTGCTACTTTTAATTAAGTTAAATATTAGGCAGGAATTTGTGCAGTATATAATTTTATACTACAGCGTAGTGAACATTAGGAATTGTGCTAAACTATACACTCATATCACATAAAAACATTTGAAAACTATTTTATGATCTTTATTTCTTGAATAAAGAAAAGGTGGCAAGGTTGTGTAATTTATCAGTAAACTTATTTAGCTAGAGTTTACATTGCTTGGCATGCCACAGATTGTGTTTCAGTTAGACTGAAAGTCATTTACTATGTATGCTCACAATAACTGTGTACAGCATAATGTTATGCACAATACCGCATAGACTTGTTCTTGCCAGTGTCTGATGTCACGAAGGTCTGCACAGTGTGAAAGAAACCATAAAATCATCTGTATTTTTTTTCTTTAATTAGATATACCAAAAATTTAGTGTGTGTGTATATATGTGTGTGTATATATATATATATATATATATATATATATATATATATATATATTATATATATATATATATATATATATATATATATTATATACACACACATATATATATATATATATATATATATATATATATATATATATATATATATATATATATATATATATATATATATATATATATATATATATATAAAAATTTTCCAACTTCTTTTAAAAATTAAACACTCTTCCTAATGGTATCTATGCAGGTAAAGAGGTACCAGTGCACTTTTGAGGGTTGCACTCGCACTTACAGCACAGCTGGAAACCTGCGCACACATCAGAAAACACACCGTGGTGAATACACCTTTGTTTGTAACCAGCAAGGCTGTGGTAAAGCCTTCCTGACCTCCTACAGCCTAAAGATCCATGTTCGAGTGCATACTAAAGAAAAACCTTTTGAGTGTGATGTACAAGGTTGTGAAAAAGCCTTCAACACACTGTACAGGTGAGGATAATTTCAGGAGAAAAATGGGCTTTTAAATGTTTGTTTGTTTTGCATAGCGAAACATTGCTAGTTTGAAAGAGGCAGTGTACCTTTAAGCATGTCTTCCGCTTATATTCCACATGTATTCTCACCACATTGTAGTGTAGTTTTCGTCTTTTTGACGTGTAGAGCTTGCTTAGTGCACTATATGACCTATATGGTACCACTTTAGATTCATCTACAGAGAATTATGATTCTGATAATACCTCGTTTTTGTATTCAATTAGCAGTTTGATATATTAACATAGATCATGCATGGCACACATTTCTCCAGAAATCAGACCTTCTTCAGAAGGTCATTTCATGATGGATGAAAATGGTATGGAAATAAAATCAAAATGCATTATGTCAATAAAAATAAAAATCAAATCCCCCTGGCACACTGAAGCAAAATCAAATCACCTAAGCATGGGCTTATGTGTCCTTCACTCATGTCATAGATAGAACATTTGCTGTGGGACAGCTGCATGTTGTAACTCTCTTGTAGTACATTTAGACAGGTGAGGTGACATGACTCTGGTGGCCTCATACTGTCAGAGAGTCGTCTTGTGTAACACACAGCCCAAGGTCACAAAGAAGGATACAGACAGCTGTGGCCAAATAAGTTTTGTTATCCTGCCTTCACACTAGGAAGTGATAGGCATTTATTCCACCCTGCAAAAATGATATGGCTCATCATTGAAAGTTTAGGGTTTTGTTTGGTTGTTTGTTTTTAAATAACTAAAGACTTTGCATAATTTACTTGATTTAACCTCTCATTTATTTGATTAGTTTTGAGTTTTCTTCAAGAAGTTCATTCTATAAATCTTATGAAATCATGTCTTTAATATTTACCTGTTTAATATTGGTGAACATCTTGTGACTTCTTACTTTCTCATGTCAGGCTGAAAGCACATCAGCGGCTTCACACAGGAAAAACATTTAACTGTGAATCAGAAGGATGCACGAAGTACTTTACCACTCTCAGTGACCTGAGAAAGCACATTCGTACTCACACAGGAGAGAAGCCGTTTCGGTGAGTTACTTTGTCACATTGGGTTTACAGACTTACCAGTGTCTAATTTTGTCCTGTTTTTTAAATTCTCCTATGTAAAAGAAATATGTCTGTTTGTCTGACATTCACTTTGCAATATCCCTTCAGATTGATGTGTGTCTGGCTTTTCTGTCTAAAATGATGTGTTCATTCATTCATTATTATTATTATTATAGTAGTAGTAGTAGTAGTAGTAGTAGTTATTCGTTCAAATGTTCAAAATTTAAACAAGAGCTCAGGAGGTATATATGTAGTCATCAGTATACAAATTTCACCATTACTTCAGGTGTGACCATGATGGATGTGGTAAAGCTTTTGCTGCTAGTCACCACCTGAAAACACATGTGCGGACACACACTGGTAAGATAGTGTTTGGTTATTTGACTTTGCATAAGGGAAATGGGCTTCCACTCATCAAACCACTTACTAAATTATGCTTTTCATGGTCTTTTGACCTGTCAATCTGTCACAATCATGATATTAGGATACATTTTTTACATTAACTAAACCTAAACTATATATTTTGTGCAGTTAAATACCTTATTTATAATTTTTGTGCCGCCTTCCCAACCAGGAGAGAAGCCTTTTTTCTGCCCTAGTGATGGCTGTGAGAAGACGTTTAGTTCACAGTACAGTCTGAAGAGTCACATTCGGGGCCATGATAAAGGCCCTACATACCCAATTAGCCTCAGCCATCCTCTGTCAGAGGTGGGTCACATGACTTTGTTGCGAAGTCAGCAAATTTCCAGTTTCCTTGTTTAATATTTGTTGACTACACCAGAAGGCACACTTGACAGTGATATTCTTTCATGTATTTCAAAAACACTGTGTGTGCATGAGTTAAGACTAGAAAATGAATATTGCAAAATTGGATATCAATGGCTTGAATTTCACAGTAACACAACTGAGATCCAATCAGTAATTTATTTGATTATTTACTACGACGTGATCTTTTGGCCATTGTTGGCCAAAGTCCAAATATTTTTGTAAGAATGATTTGGATTGTTAAAGTCTCACCAAAGTGTAAGATGTTTCTTTATAGATAAATTATTCAAATAAAAATTACAATGTCAGTTAATACTTATGTTTTGTTTTTTTTTCATATAAATATTGACTATGGTGGTGGTGTTTCACTGGTTAACAATCTAAATAAATGTTATTTTACAGGATGGAAATCATTCTCTGTGCCTCAGTGATTTGAGCCTCATTTCCACAGAGTCTGAGTTTCGAGAAAGTTTCAACAATGTGAGTGCTTGACAGTTCTATAAACTTTTTTTTTATTATTGTAATAATGTCTTGGTAGCATTTTTCATCAGTTCTTTTGTGTTCTGTGAATGTATGTCATCACTCCACTATGTCCATGTTACAGTCTCAGAACTTGGATCTGAATAATATCACTCCTGTGAAGATATTTGAGTTGATGTTACAGAGCCCTGAAAACAATGCTAGTCAAGATGACCCACATTCATCAGGCAAGTGCCTCTCAAATCGCAGTGTGTTACACAGGTTTCAAGTATGACATAATAATCTTACTCCTTTTTTCTACCCTTTTTAGACAACCTAGTGGAGGCTTTTGGTTTGGAGACTCCACCACCGGCTACAGTGACTGATTCATCCACTCTCCTACCCTTCTCTCAGATGCCTTCATCCTCTTCTTCGTCTAGCTCTCTTACCACTCCTGTTCCAGAGAACTCCACACAGCCT
The DNA here is from genome assembly GCA_033459395.1 of Hemibagrus guttatus. Lineage (NCBI taxonomy): Eukaryota > Metazoa > Chordata > Actinopteri > Siluriformes > Bagridae > Hemibagrus > Hemibagrus guttatus. The sequence goes on from JAUCMX010000003.1 coordinate 16,780,282, forward strand.
GGCTCCACCTGCTGTCAGGCATCATCCACCAACAGCTCCACACACACATCTCCACAGTCTAACACTTTCTCCTCTTTCCTCCATACCTCACTACAAACACCAGAAGTGCCCACTCAAGCTGTGCCTGCTGCCAACCAACACTACACCCCAGTGGTGCCCACAGCACCTGCCAGCTCCCTACCAGTCTCTGTCTCAACCGTGGCCAGCGTCTCAAGTCCTACATCAGCCATCAGCACAGGAGCAGCTGCAGTAGTAACGCACACAGTGCCTTTAGCAGGCAGTGCCAGTCTGGCACCCACACCCACCATCACCATCGCACCCACACAAAGCCTCCTGCAGCCCAGCCTTGTCATGTCTGACCAGAATCTGCAGTGGATTCTCAGCAGTGCTGCCAATGCACAGCACAATCCTGAACAGCAGGTCAGAACCAAGTCAGGCCTGTGATTAATTGGGATTCCTGTTGACAGGACTTTTAGAATGCCTTTTATGTAGTTTTTATTTGCAGTTATTATAGACAATTTTGGCATGTTCCAGTTCTAAAAGAAAGGAAAACATGCATAGTGCCACAAATTCAAAGCTTAGAGTTTTACCCTGACAATAATGGAAAAGACCTGTCTACAGTGACTAAAATCAAAACTCTTCTTTTCTTCTTTATGTGCAATAATAGGATATGACTGATCTCAGTCTACCGTGGGTGGGGGGAATTAATTTTATTCTAAGTATTCTTATGCCTTCTTTCTTCTTAGGGTCCAAAAGTGGAAAAGGTCTTCTTCACAACAGCCATACCTGTAGGAGGACATTCAGGTATGATCAAATGTGCATCTGATGTTGATGTTTTACTTGTGCATTGCAGTGTTAGGCAAGTGTTAAGCCACATTTTATGAAGGGTGGAAATGCATGCTTGCAAAAGAGCAGTAGGCACCCTGTGTGTGGGGATGAGTCAGTTGTTTGTTCTGCCTCAGGGAACCCTGTGCAGCAGATTGGCCTTAGTCTCCCCGTCATCATCATTAAGCAGGAGGAGGCATGCCAGTGTCAATGTGCCTGCAGAGATTCAGCTAAAGAAAGGAGCTCCAGTCAGAGCACTGCCTCCTCACAGCAGGAGCCTAAAGACATTTCTCCACCACCTCCAACACCTCCAGCACCTTCAGCTACACAAGCTGTTCCCGAGTGCTGTTCCACCAAGGTGAACACTCCTCTTTCATCTGGCTCCAGTCAGACTTTCCACAGTGAGGCGCTGGTATCCAGCGCTCCCTCAGACAGCCTGGCCAATGTGGATGTAGTGGACCTGCTTAGCCCTGAAACTACCGCCAACATCGAGGCACTGCTGATGGTCACTGATGAGTTCTCCATGGGTGAGGGCAACAGCAACACCACCAGCTAGAGGAAGTTGAGGGTCAAACCCCCTCAGCGTTTTCTTTTTCATTTATTTCTTTTAATGGGCACCATTATTTCTAACAGTATGCAGTTTCAGTCTGATTCATATGGGTATTTTGTGTAAACCGGGATCATGTGCATCAGACTTCTCAGTGTAAGAAGGATGATCTTTGATCAGCTTTGGTCTTTCCTGTTCTGTAAAACATGATCTTCCAGACATGGGCTGCTTAAAAATGTGAAACTTTAGCTAGTATTTTACTCACAGTGCATTCTGATTATTTCAGATCTGTGCTATTTGTGCACTTTCAGATTATGGAAATGTCCCCACTGAAAATAGAGGTTTGTAAGTAACCATTTGTTTGAAGTCGTTTTACCGTTTGCACTGTATAATAATAGACCTTCCAGACATTCTCATGATGTGCTATGGTCTGTTCAGACTGCTGTAACAGTCTTTAACATACCAGATAAAGAGAGTATAAGGACAAAAACAAAACCATTTGGACATGTGGCTGGGGTTAAAAATGCAAAGAATCAATTACTATCTACTAACTCAGATTTTACACAACACAAGCAATATTATAAATCTTAATTATTCATATGGTAACATTTTGTTAGTGTGAATTATGTTACTTAGTTTAGTTATGAGTAGAATAGGAAATTTTTATAAGGTACAGAGATACAGGCCAGTCACAAGAACCCAATGCACTGAGAAACTATTCACTAAGACAAATTTAACTTGTTGACCAGTCACACTGAAATTAACAAAATAAGATGTTCACATGTGATTCACCAGAATGTACTGCAGGTAATTGGCATATGGAGAGTAAAGCCCTTTCAGATTGCAGTCATTCAAATCCAGAACATAACAGGTGATATGAAAAGTATTTTATGTAATTTATTTAGGATGACTACAGAAGCCCATGAAATGTGATTCTAATGTAATCTTGAAGCAGATTCTGTCAACAGAAATAACTTGCTTTTAAGTGTAAATGATAGCTATTTGTGGTTGGCTGGCTGTAACATTTTATTTAATTTTTAGATGTTAATTTATTAAAATAATTTCTATCATTAGATCAATGCAGTACATATTTTCGATAAAATAGCCTACTCTAACTTGGTGGACCAAGTTATTTTCTTCATGTTATTTTTTGGTGGAGTCAACCACCGAAGGTAAAAAAATTTTTTCTTCTTCTTGCCTTTGGTTTGCAGGTCAGGCAGGGTAATGCAGCTGGAGTTGCCCAACCTTGTTGCTGCTTTGTTGTTACTGAATTGATTTCAGCCTCTGACCTTTCTTCCTTTATTTAGACCCATGTAAGTCTCACTGTTGTGGCCTGCTCAGGGATATATAAAAAAAAAAAAAAAAAAATCAAAGCAGAGGTATACAGTCTGTCCCTGAAAATACATAAAAAATGGCAGCAGAACTGTAAGTGCTCGAGCTGTTGTGTACTACATGCTTGTTGCGCTTTATCAAGCCAAGGTTTAGATAATCAAGAGAACGTCTAGTTAACTTCCCTGCACCAGTAAGCCAGTTTATACACCACTGCTGTAGAGGTTTTAATGAGTTTATTATAATGTAAATGTTGTGTATTTGAAATTACAAATGTTTAAGCCCTTAGATTGTATTTGTATTTTTGTATAGAACTATGTGGGGTAATCACACTTTGGGTTTGACATGGAGGACATGACACTGTACTGCCCATTTCCTTTGCAACCCACCTGTCACCACTTCACAATGCAGTAGATTTTGGAATGTATTTATTTTTCCTGGGGCAGGGGCACCTGGGTTAGTACAGGAAATACACAAACATGTTGTGCACTGTGGCATGGAATGGCTATTGTATTTCTATTACCCACATTCAGGAAACTGCCTTACAGTTTTGATATAGAGTAGCTTTTGGGCTGCTAAATCATCTTTTTAAAAAAAACAAAAACAAAAAAAACAAAACAAATTGACAATATTTCTCATTACATGACATTTAAGAATAAGAAATTTGGCTAGATGTCACTTAAATTTGATTTATAAGGACATTTTTCAGCTACTTATTATTTAGTCACAGTTAAACACAGACAGTTTGAATTTTCATACATTTTTGAAGAGCCTACAGCTATTGATGCAAATTAGTCATTGCATGTTGATGTGACAGTTTATCCTATAACAGGCTTTAGGGTTCATGTTGTATTTTGAAAAATGAAAACATTTGATTATACAGTTTTAAATGATCTGTGTAATGAAAAGGCTGCTTTTTGCCACTCCTCAGTGGTACTAATCAAATGGGGTCCAATAACACAGGAACTATTGAAGTCATAAAGGATTGTGTTGTACTCATTATAAATACTTTTGTTTCCCTTACTGATTTGTAAAATTAGTCAAGGCAGAATGAGTAATTTTGGCCAAACCATTGCAGAATTATCTATGCAAAAAAAAAAAAAAAAGTTCGTGTATTTTATGAACCCAGATCCCGAGCTTTAGCTACATTTGTAAATACTGAGTGAAATAACACCTTGCTTCAGTATTTAGTTGTTATGCAAGTTACCACTAGCGCAAGTCAACTGTCAAATTGCAATTAATATGTAAATATACTACACAAGCCTTGCTACTGGGAGCTGTAATATCTGGTCTCTAAAGGAGGCCTACAGTAGTCAACAGCTATATTTAGTTTTCATTTTTTGTTATTTAATATGATTGACCTGTGTATGGGCATTGTAATCTTTTACTAGTTGTCCTTCCACTGAATGTTTGAGGTGCCCCAACATTAATGCATGTTGTCCGGGGGGGTGGGGGGGGCAGGGGATGTCTACTTTTATGTAGTAATACAATTCTGTTGTAAGAATTGTAATGGTCCAGTTTTGTTTTTTTTCTCCCTTTTAATTTTGAACATTTTTTCCTTCATGCTTGAATTCACAGAGTCAAAATCACAAGTCTTGCTTATCCTAAATTATGATTTAATTGTGAAATCAGTTATTTCACATTATGAACAGGTCAGTTACAATAAAAGGCCAAGTTCATCTTTCATGTAATTCATACTTCATTTTAGATACTAATTCTCCCAAATCTCAATTTGTTCAGATTGTGAACTTTATAAACATTGTGTTCAAGGATAAAGCAGAACATTGTAGCATGCAGTAGGTTGTAAAAAAATAAATAAAAATAAAAAAAATAATAATTGCAAGGGTGGTGAGATTGGGAGACAAATGCTTCCAACAGACTGCTTTTGATACCCAAAGTGTGAGGACAAACTAAAGGATCTGTATTTTTAAAGGAATGTGTAATGTGAAAATGCTCTCATATGCTTGTTTTGTATAAAGTATTATGGCAAAGTACTAACTTTTTGAACTAAATTAAGCAATATCAGTGAAATCTTCACAGGCTTGTCTCCATTATTTGTACATCATTTTATTAGTTATTTAGAAAAGTTAGTGTTAACTTAAAATATACTGATCATATTGTAACATCAGCTTGATTCTTTTGTTTCTGAAATGCTGCATCACAAAGACCTTTTTCCTGCAAAATAACATTCAAATAGTCAGCTGGGTCATGCAATCAGAGGACATTCATACAGACTGGGCATAATTTACCTTTATAATTCTCTGAACAGCTAACAGATCCTGAAGGATTGCATCACACACAGCAATCTTCTCTTCTACAGACACTACCATTGCACCTAAAGCCTCAGCATCATCTGAAAACTGAAACACTTTCAGTATACACTATTGCCAAAAGTTTTGGGACACCCCTCCAAATCATTGAATTCAGGGGTTGGGCTTGGCCCCTTAGTTTCAGCGAAAAGAACTCGATGCTTCAGCATACCAAGACATTTTAGACAGGTTCATGCTCCCAACTTTGTGTGAACAGTTTGGGGACGGCTCCTTCCTGTTCCAACATGACTGCACACCAGTGCACAAAGCAAGGTCCATAAAGACATGGATGAGCAAGTTTGGTGTGGAGGAACTTCCTGACCTCAACCCAATAGAACACCTTCGGGATGAATTAGAGCGGAGACTGCAAGCCAGACCTTCTTATCCAACATCAGTGCCTGACCTCACAAATGCACTTCTAGAGAAATGGTCAAAAATTTCCATATAAAACACACTCCTAAACCTTGTGGAAAGCCTTCCCAGAAGAATTGAAGCTGTTATAGCTGCAAAGTGCAGGCCAACTCCATATTACAATTCATGTGCATGTAAAAGCAGACGTCCCAGTTTTGGCCTGCCTCGCAGTCTCTGCTCTAATTCATCATCAAGGTGTTCTATGGGGTTGAGGTCAGGACTCTGTGCAGACCAGTCAACTTCCTCCACACCAAACTCTCATCTATGTAGGTCATCCCCAAAATTGTTCCCACAAAGTTGGGAGCATGAAATTGTCCAAAATGTCTTGGTATGCTGAAGCATTAAGAGTTCCTTTCACTGGAATTAAGGGGCCAAGCCCAACCCCTGAAAAACAACAAATTAATTCAATGATTTGATGTGCCAAAACTTTTGGCAATAAGTGTACATCCAAAAACAAGTAATAGTTATTAACAGAGGAACTCACCTGCTCTTCCGCAGAGTCTGTCAGCTCTCTGGCTTTTGGTTCCTCTGTAATAATTTAAGTGTCAATGATTGTTAATAAATCAGTCTATTACATTCTGTAAATATGTATTTTGTTTGTTTTTTATATTATGTATGTGTATATATAAATAAAATAATATATATATAAATAAAAAATAATATATATATAAATAAAAAATATATATATAAATAAATATATAAATAAAAAATAATATATATATATATAAATAAAAAATAATATATATAAATAAAAAATAATATATATATAAATAAAAAATAATATATATATATAAATATATATATATATAAATAAAAAATAATATATATATAAATAAAAAATAATATATATAAATAAAAAAAATATATATAAATAAAAAAAATATATATAAATAAAAAAAATATATATAAATAAAAAAAAAAAATATATATATATATATATATATATATATATATATATATATATAAATATATATAAATAAAAAATAATATATATATAAATATATATAAATAAAAAATAATATATATATAAATATATATAAATAAAAAATAATATATATATAAATATATATAAATAAAAAATAATATATATATAAATAAAAAATAATATATATATAAATATATATAAATAAAAAATAATATATATATAAATATATATAAATAAAAAATAATATATATATAAAAAATAATATATATATATATATATAAATAAAAAATAATATATATATATATATAAATAAAAAATAATATATATATAATATATAATATATATTAAAAAAAAAACACACATCATGTTGCTCACCTGCACCCGACTCCATTCCACTTCTAAATGAGAAGTTACCCCTGAGTTTAATTATATAATTGTGCAAAGTTAATTAACTTTAATTACGTCACTCTGATGTAGTTAACCGGCTGCACGTGTCAAGGCTTGTGTCAGTGAGTGCCTTTTTTTCGCAGGTCATTAACTATAAACTTGAACATGTCTAACCAGGAACTTGTGAGTTCTTTGAAAAGTTAATTCATTCCCTCTTCCATTCTCCTGGGATAAACAAAAAAAGACCTGACCTCGGCGCGTATTTTAATACAATGTATGAAAATACCTAAAGGCCACTAAATCATTAGTGTACTAGTTTGTTAATGACATGATAATGGATATATATATATATATATATATATATATATATATATATATATATATATATATATTCAGTGGTGCTGTTGTGGAACCAATCCAAACTTGTTTACACTCGCCATGTAAACAAGCAGCTCACATCTTAAATGGAGTTCAACTCTAGGGCAATTACAAGTTACTTAAAGTCTACTTTAATTCTGTGAACTGACATTTTAATTGAAGTTTTAGTTAGCATAAAGAAGCGAGATCCCACAGCATACCTCTGTTAGGACTACTGAAGAAAGGTTTATAAACGATTTATGGCTCTATTCAAAACCACAAGCCTGCTTTAAATTACGCGCAGTTTCTTTAGCATCAAAACTACTTAATTGGGCACATTTGTATTAAATTGATCACTTGAAATGCCACAAAGAAATCTTGCCCAAGCGTTATGGCTACATATGTACGTACACCAAAACCTTTTAAAAACTATAATGCTCCTTTTGTGAGCTATGTACATCACTTTGCAGTGCTCTCTATGTACACAGCCTCTGAAATCTACCTTCACATTTTCACCGGGACTGTCGTGAGTTCATAACGGATATTTCATGTTTTTAATGCATTTTGTGGTATAGGGGGGGAAATGGGTTGATTAATTATTAGGTTATTATGGTGATTTGGGGAAAAAAAATGTAAACGATGGCAACAACATTGTTTATCGTTCTCAACTGCAAACAATGTGCGTGCGTGTCAATGAGGCGGAGTAGTAATACCAGTTTCGGCCACCAGGCGGCAGCGAAATTATATATTTATATTAAAGTTCAATAAAATTATCGGTAAATTGTAAAAGGTTTTGAAACGTAGTTAGTTTTATATGAATTCATCAAGGAAGAGAAATAAATACTTTTGAAAACTATTTCAATTCAATATATATATATATATATATATATATATATATATATATATATATATATATATATATTTATATTTATTATTATTATTATTAATATTTTGAATTAATTGCGTTTGTTTAATGAGTTATGATTCGTTATATTTTGCATCTTTAAAAAATATGTGTACAAATTTAAGTTATATACGTCGAATGAATGAGGTGTAGTTGTTTTAATAAGCGTTTGTTAAGCTTGAAACTTTTAATATAGTAAGGACTTTTGTTTTGAAAATTTCCATGCGGCGCTAGTTCATGCTTCCCGGTTGAGTTGTGGACCATGCTGTAGACTGTTGAGACGTGTTTGTCTATGAATGTATGTTCACTTGCTCGTAGCTTGATCTTGTCCTCGCAGCTCTCTCTTCATAATCCAGTGAGAATTAGAGGCATGTGTAAGGAGCCGAAGACCTCAGTGCTGCGCTTATTACCGCTGGCGCAGAGCAGAGACACGCCAGGTAAGTTCAGCCGGTAGCATGATGCAACTTCGGTAACGTTCGTGTAACCAGCTGACTAAACAATTTTATAAGCAAATAAATCCTGTTCCACATATGTTTATACTCTTAAACTCGTTTAAATGGGCGTGTCAATACTTTATAATTCAGTTTGTCGGTTAAATAAGAGGATAACGAGCTGCTGGCTACAGTAATTAATGTAAAACGTCTACTCCTAAACAGTAAATATACTGAAACACTTGTTTATTTGTTATATGTTGTTATTCCTTTGAGAAATTAGGTGTCGTGCGCCGCACTGACGTCACCTGGGGACGCTAGCGTAGTTACTGTGGCGTTTAATAGCAGAAAGAAATCGTGCAATATTAAGATTTTACATTTACATTTCTGGCATTTGGCAGCTCTCTTATCCAGAGCGACGTACAAAAGTGCTTTAATTCTCTATCAATGAATACATTAACACTGGTTTAATAGGACACAGACTTGGATACCATTAGCCTAAAAACAGAGTCCCCCCCACAAGATAACAGCCATATGTCTTATGTTCATATGACCTGTCATATGTTCTTGGTGCTTAAAACAAAAGGAATCATTTCCATGACATGGTACTGTCATTCTAATTTCCTTAAAGCAGAAACAGCAAAAGTTGGACTCCAGGTTCATGATGTTACAACATAGACTCAGCTCAGATACACTATATTGCCAAAAGTTTTGGGACACCCCTCCAAATCATTGAATTCAGGGGTTGGGCTTGGCCCCTTAGTTCCAGTGAAAGGAACTCCTAATGCTTCAGCATACCAAGACATTTTGGACATTTTCATTCTCCCAACTTTGTGGGAACAGTTTGGTAATGACTCCGTCCTGTTCCACCATGACTGCACACCAGTGCACAAAGCAAGGTCCATAAAGACATGGATGAGCGAGTTTTGTGTGGAGGAAGTTGACTGGCCTGCACTGAGTCAATTCTAAAACTAGGATGTCTGCCTTCATGCACATGAATGTAATATGGAGTTGGCCTGCCCTTTGCAGCTATTACAGCTTTAACTCTTCTGGGAAGGCTTTCCACAAGGTTTAGGAGTGTGGGAATTTTTGACTATTTCACTAGAAGCGCATTTGTGAGGTCAGGCACTTATGCTGGACGAGAAGGTCTGGCTCGGTGTCTCTTTTTGTGTAGTCAGCTTATCAGGTGACCAATGAACAGCTCATTAGTAGTATCCGATGTATGTGAGAGAAAGTGAGACCTTTCTGATTTTTCATGAATTATCTTCTGTTATGTTTACAATCTATTCAAAGTTTTTTTGTTTTTGTTTTTTAAAACCGCTATGTATAAGACTAGGTGTACAAACTTCTCATTTCTAAATAACTAATAAAATGATGTGAAATGATCTACAAATAATGGAGACAAGCCTGTGAAGATTTCACTGAGATATTGCTTAATTTATTTACGAAATTTGTGTGTGTGTGTGTATATATATATATATATATACATTTTTTTTTTTTTTTTTCTTCTTCAAACCCAGATGCGACACACATCCTCCACTCTACACTACAGGCTCTAAAAGAAGGCAAGGTCATCGCTGTTCCCACTGACACGCTCTATGGCCTGGCTTGCCTGGCTCAGAATTCAGAAGCTATCAAGAGGGTGTATGATATCAAGGGCAGAAATGGCAATAAGCCTTTAGCCATTTGTGTTGGAGAAGTACAACACATATACAAGTAAGTTTTCTGTTATTTTTGTTGTTGTTGCATCCATTGTCGTGTAAGTTACTGCAACATCCTGAGCATGTTTTTGCTTTTAAGGTATTGTAAAGTGACTGTAAAAAAAGAGCTGCTGAATGATCTCCTTCCTGGACCAGTGACTCTAGTTCTCGAAAGGTCTGAAACACTAAATGCAGACCTCAATCCATTCACTAAGGTGAGTCTACCATCACAGTTATGTCTGTAATAAATGTTAACAGGTGCACATGATGATATTTTGGGTTTTTATTTTTTTCTCGGATGTGTCCCTCCCTGTAGCTTGTCGGTGTCCGCATCCCAGACCACCCCTTTATGAGACGCTTGTGTCAGATGTGCAATGAGCCACTTGCTCTAACCAGTGCAAATATCAGTACACAGTCCAGCACTCTTGCAGTTCATGTGAGTAAAGCGGCATTTGTTTTCGCTTTCTAAGCAAATCTCACATGTTTATGCTTTTTATTATTCATAATAGTTGTACCGATCTGCCACTTATCTGCATTTACATCGATCAGACATAAAATTATTACCACCTGCATAATATTGTGTTGGTCCCCATTTTGCTGCCAAAACCACCCTGACCCGTCGAGGCATGGACTCCACTAGATCCCTGAAGGTGTACTGAGGTATCTGGCACCAAGATGTTAGCAGCAGAAAGTTACAGGACTTAAAGGACTTTTTGGACTGAAAGGATACTTTTGATAGATACTGACCACTGCAGACCAGGAACACCCCACAAGAGCTGCAGTTTTGGAGATGTTCTGATCCAGTCGTCTAGCCATCACTATTTGGCCCTTGTCAAACTCGCTCAAATCTTTACACTTGCCCATTTTTCCTGATTCTAACATCAAATTTAAGGACAAAATCCACTTGCTGCCTAATATATCCCACCAACTAACAGGTGCCATGATGAGGAGATAATCAGTGTTATTCACTTCACCTCTGTGCTCATAATGTTATGCTTGATTGATGTATATGTTATCTTTGTATCTTCGATATTTTTTCTATTTTTAACTGTATAGTTAAATTCTACTTTTATTGTAATTCTATATTTAGTTTATTTTTATTCTATTTTGATTTAGATTTTTATTATGCAAACATATGCTGGAATTTCACTCCATGCTGTACTATGTATGGTTGCGTAGTACAGCATGGAGTGAAATTTCAGCACGTTTAAAACTAAAAACTAATTTCAGCACAAAATAAACTAAATATAGAATTACAATAAAAGTAGAATTTAACTATACAGCTAAGAACAGAATATATATTTATATATAATGATTTTGCTTTCTAGGAGTTTGAGGAGCTGTGGCCAAAACTAGCCATTGTAGTGGACGGTGGCCCAATAGCAGATCAAAGTCGACTGGGCTCAACAGTTGTAGACCTCTCAGTGCCTGGCAGATATCGCATTATAAGACCTGGCTGGTAAGCATCCTGCCATAAATCTAGAGTAACTTTATTACTGCTACCAAATGCAGGTTCAGTGGACAAATCACCAGCAGGGGTGCCTGAGACAAGCAGATTTCATATCCGGGCTATTAGTTCTTCATAATCATTTCATAGTTATTTATAGTTATCCAGTGAAGATTCAACACCTAGAGCCAATATCTAAACCATGTGACATTATCAATTGGTGTGTGTTTAAACTTAATACTCTAACTCAAATGCGATCAGATTCACAGCCCACGACCGTATTTTTTGTAGCCTGCGAGAGCTTTATAAGGCATTTGATTTACTTAAAGAAAGACCATGCTACTTTACAGCGTACTGTAACCAGAAAATACATGTCCCACATTGCAAGTCGATTTGTGACCTGCAAAATGAGCACATCCTGCCACTACATTTGCGGTGTTTTTTAAACTAAAACAGTTGAAAAAATCTACAAATAATCCCAAATATTTAAGAAGAGAAAATTGATGCAGAGGGAAGACAGTTTAATAAAGGATAGGAAAGCGAATACATGTTTGTGCTTGTAAAAAAAAAAAAAGTTTGTGTTATGAGGCAGTGTTGGTGATGAAGCAATAGAGTTTATGTCGGCATTTTGACACCAAACACAGAGCCAAGTGTTCTGAATTTAGCTTCCAAGAAAAACACTGAAGGCGTAACTGCTCTGCTCACTACTCAGTCGCGTCACAATGAAATGTACTGTGAGAAAATGAAGAAGCTAGAGTCCACAGCTCATAGCCGAAGTGTTTGGATGTCAATATGTGACTGTTTGATTATGACACAAACATAAAGTGTTAAATTAGACTTTATCAGGTGATCAATCCCATTCATTTTCTTTAGCCTTTATTAACACACGGCTAACTAGCTAAAGAGATGTTGTTGTTGCATTATGTTAGCTATGACATTTTATCCTAATCAATTAGACTTCTGGGAAAACTAAAACTTGACCCTGTGCATCATGCTGGAACTTTTACATGTCCTGTGGGGTAGCTAATAAATTTATAAATTGTCCTTCCCAACTATAACTTATGCTCATTTATTTTTATATGCTGCTTTTGGTTATTTATAAACCTTCTCCCAAAATCTCCCCTTTTCTTACAGTGCCTGTTCAGCCACAGTTGCTATACTTGAGAAGAAATATGCGTTACTGGAGGATTCTTCCAATTAATAAACATGAAGCTCTCTACTATTATCCCGCTAAAGCGCACAAACCAGCAACTTTTTGACAGCCATCTGGATTCAAATTTATTTGTTAGCTAAAGATATATCTGGAACTTAGAATAGTCTTATCTATGTGATATTTGTCAATCTTTCTCTTGTCTTTTTACAGTTCACCGATGCCATTTTGGGTCTCAAACAGTTTGTTAGCTTGGAATATAGTGATCATCTCAGACGTCAAATGCAGGTCGCTGGACACTCAGTTAAACACTTAACAGTAAAGTGCTAATTTTAAAATCAGGAAATGTTTTACTCATTTTCTTTTCGACTTATTTGAACTTTTATTTATTGTTACTTTCAATGGTTAGTGGATGTATCTTGAAGATACAAATACAAGTTTATATTAAAGTTGATGGTGCAGTTAACATTGTACTTAGGACCAAAGATGATTTCAGTAATATTGTGCATTATATTGAAAATTATCTTCGGTGCCGTTTCACCCTGCACAATATAAATGAAAATGAATACAAATTAAATCATATTTTATTCACATTTACTGTGTAGATTTTTTTTTTTTTAAATGTATGTATGTACCTAACTTTATGAATGATTTCATAGAAGAGAACTGGCTCTATGGGTTCATTCCATTCCCATGATTCTACTTGAGGGGTAATATAAGCTGTGCTATGTGGAAACGACAGTTAAAAACCTAAGCGTGTTTCTGTGATTAATTGGAGGACTGAAAAGTCTGTTGCCCTGGAGAGTGGAGCATTTTCCTTGCTGAATACACAAAGTAGTCACCTCATGGCCTTGACCTCACATGGGTATTCATAAAACTCCCTAGATTGGATGGTGCAGATTAAAAAGATTTGTAAAATGCAATTTCTTGGTATCCTTGAAGTCTGCTTCTAGTGTTTGTAGTCTTCTCGCCACTTGCTCTGAAGGAAACTGCCCTGGTCTTCCAGACCACAAGGAATTAAATCTTATGTTTCAGTGATTACTAAAACGTATCAAATGTACTGTCCTTAGCAAACGTTCTCCCTTTCAGCAGGATGTAAGAAGAGGTTGGATTGAATGACACCTCTTCCCTTGTACACAGGGATGGAGTCAAAGCAAAATGGTGGTGCAGAGAAAGTGCAAGAAAAGCTTTGCTGGTAGATGCAGCTAAGTATTAAAAATAAATGAATAGTTCAGCAAAGCAGGTGCCATGATCTTCCTTAGATATCTAAAAAGGAGGATTTTAAAATGTTTTTTTTTTTTTTTATGTAAAGTTGGTTTGTGTTGTATGTTTTACAGTGCTTTGTCTCAGACAATTTACTGAAGTTACTATAAAGTTACTTTTCTGCTAGCAAAAGATGATTAGCTGTTCAAACGAATTCTGATGAACCTTTTGATACTACAGTGAAACCTCAAGTTTAATTTTAGGCCAAATTTGTAGCACCTTCATGGCTTTGCTCTGCACTGTACTACAAACAACACACACATACTGTTCATTGGTCTTTCTGAATTTCTGTTTGTATTGCTACCTCTAACTTTTTGAGACCTGAATCATTTGGTAGTACGATCAAAATGTTTACCAAACACATTAATGCTTTATTAAAGGCATTACTGAAGTATGCCAAAAAGGGCATTGGTGGCTCAGTGGTATGTTTCTCGCCTATCATGCGGAAGGCCCGGGTTCGATTCCCAGCCAATGCTGGATACTGGATGCAGTGCTGGTCCCAAGCCCGGAAAAATGGGAGGGTTGCGTCAGGAAGGGCATCCGGCGTAAAACATTTGCCAGGTTGTTGTGCGGACCATTTGGTCTGCTGTGGCGACCCCGAACAGGGAGCAGCCAAAAGCAACTGAAGTATGCAAAAATGATCTAAATACACTTCACGTTCATGTAGTTATCTAGTCAGTTTTTTTTTGTTTGGCAGCACTACAATGCAAAAAATCTTACAGATACAGCTCAAAAGCTTCCATTAATGTTCACATCAAATGTCAGAATGAATAAGAAAATGTGATTCCTGAAACTTTCCTTTGATCTCTCTTATCAACAAGGCATTTCCACCCACAGACGTTTATATTTTTTTCACAATTCTGTTTAAACTATAGACTTGTGTGTGAAAATCCCAGATCAACCATTTCTGAAATACTGAAACCAGCCCATATGGCACCAAAAACCACACCACTTTTTCTTCATTCTGATGTTTAATGTGAACATAAACTGAAGCTTTTGAACTGTCTGCACTATTTTTTGCATTGTGCTTCTGCCACATGATTGTCTGACTGCATAAATGAGCAGATGTACAGTTCTTACACATCGAGTCAATGTTCTGGACAAATGTAGGTGGCCAATTTAAAGTAAATTTAAAGGGCTGATTTTTGTTCCCTGTCTGTCCTATAATCCTAAATACTGCAAGTCCTGCTAAAACCAAACAGCTAATAAAATAGCTATTTAGTATTAAGCTCACAAATAAAATGATCTTGAATTGTGAACTTTGAATACATTTTTTTGATGCAGATCAAGTTTTTTATTAATTAATTCAGTTATTCATTCTGAGTCACATGGGTTCAGCACATGTAGTTGTATGTAACATTCTGGAAAAAGACTATTTCTTTGAAAGATCTCTGGGCTGTAACAGGTAGATGGTACACTTTTTAAACTTACCATGCCATTTTTTAAAATTATTATTCTGAAATGTAGTTACTGAAGATGAGCTAATTGAGCTTATGTGACTGGTACAAATGTTTTGAAGTTTCTTACTTATCATGCCTATATACAGCATCCTACACAAAAACAAACAAAATAGGTCTGCTCCAAACTACTTCAAACAACTCCATGTCAAACAAGCCATCGCTCTTTCTCTTTATGAAACTGCTCAACCCATGTCCTGGTTAGTTCTAGATATAGATCAGGCTCATGTGGCTGGTAGTCCAGGTACACCCGCCTGATGGTCTTTTTAGGTACCGCCCTCTCAATCTGTGTGCCCTCGTGCCACTCGTTGAAGGATGTGATGGAAACGATCTCAGGCCTCACGTTCAGTGCTGCTTGTAGACCAGTTTCGTAATATCTTCCATTCACTCTATTGCGAGTGTTGTGGTTGTTCCAGGGCCGTATACTGGTGTCAACATAGCCAGGGCCCACACTTGGCACAAAGAGCAGATTGTTGGCATCACAAAAGGCCTTGAGGCCCTTCCAGTTTTGATGAGAAGAGCCATAGGAGAATCCGTTGGATGCAAAATATGTATACATCCCATCAAATCCTCCAGCAAGGATGTCATGCTTGTGTTTCTCATCCACAATTAGTGCAATGAAGATACCATCATATTGGGTTCCACGCAGACTCTGAGAGCCTGTGGAGGTTAGTAGCTCTGCCCAAGCCTCAGTAGGAGTTAGGTAAGAGTCATAGATATAGAAAAGAGGCAGCACTTTCCCATTGCTGATGCTGAAGCGGTAAAAAGCCCCATGATCTCCATACCTAAATGCACACACTGCGTTTAATTTACCCCAGTAAACAACATGAGCAAAGTGTTAAATTTTTATGCATTATATCTGAAGAAGACTTTCACAAAGCTGCAGCACTTTTAAATGTCACTAGTTTCTTGCACATTGTTACAAAGTATAATGCAAACTAGGTAAATATTTATGTAAGATACGTCAAAATTAAAACCAACCTGTCGATGATGTATTTGACGTTGTTATGTAAGCTATGATCAGTCCTTCCTTTATAGGCCTGGATATGAAACGCCACCTGGAAAAGTACACAGTGAACCCTGGCAAGCAAGTTCCTTTTGTAATGTATTGCAAGACCTCCTTAATCGTCTGATTAATTCTTCTTCCTTTCAATACAAAAGCAAACACATAGCAAATGTAATGTGCTTAGATGTGTGTGCAGCAGGCTTGGTGTCCTTGGTGAGTGCAGTTACATTCAAAAAGGCATTCAAAAATCACCAAGGTAACCAAACTAATAAAGGTAAAAGACCTCACATTTGAAATGTTCAGAGCCGTAGCTGTACAAAATGTTCAGAATTAACAAAGAAAGATATGTCT
The DNA here is from genome assembly GCA_033459395.1 of Hemibagrus guttatus. Lineage (NCBI taxonomy): Eukaryota > Metazoa > Chordata > Actinopteri > Siluriformes > Bagridae > Hemibagrus > Hemibagrus guttatus. Next base: position 16,797,081 of record JAUCMX010000003.1, read on the forward strand.
TTCCTTCTGAACAAAGGGCTTAACCTCTTCAAATTTCAATTGAAACTGAAAGCCTTTTTTTCACACCAGGCACAAATGTACTCATGCAGCCATACGATTAAGAATTTGGCTTTGTTTTCATTTTCTTTGCGTTGTATTAACAAGAGCTATAAAGTCATTTTCTGGAATAATAAAGTACATATTAGTGATGTAACTCTAGATGAATACAATATTCAGATTGAACAGATAGTGTATTCAAAGCATATTTTAAGGGAGATATGCACTCTTGCTGCTCTGTTTGCTTTTAGAAAGTATACAAGAGTGGCCTAGAGCATCTGGACTGGGATCCTGTGGATAACAACAAAAGAAGCTACAGGAGGTTTTTACTTTTATGTGGGTGCAATATAGATATAAACCTCAAATGTTGTTTTTTTTTTTTATATGTATATTTTAGGAATAGAACCAATTAAATTCAGTACAAACTATTGTGGCCAGGTACATGCAAAAATATTAACCTGTGAGCATCTTTTCAAACAGTCCCACACGCATCTCTTGAGTGATGGAGCTGAGGATTTCTCAGAGCCAGAAGTTACAGACCAAGCTGACAGAGGTCGTATTTGTGTATCTGTGTTTTTGAATAAATTTTTTTTCGTATTTCCACCGGTGAGATTACTGAAAGAAAACACCTTCTGTTTTAGGCTCAATTTAAACCGACTTTGGCTTTAAATACAGATAGATATACAGATATTTGGAGCACTACCTGGAAATGTCACTGAATGAATAGTTGTCAGGTTCCTGAGCCAAGATGATTTTTGCTTTGTGACAAAGTGCATTATTATGCTGGAAGTAGTCACTAGAAGATGAGTAAATCATGGCCACAAATGCACATTGATTGGTATTAATAAGTGTGCCATAAAACATTCCCCACACCATTATACCACAATTATACCATTAGACCAGCATGTTGGTCCATGGATTCATGCTGTTGGTGCCAAATTCTGACCCTACCATCTGTATTCCTAAGTAGAAATTGAGATTCATCAGATGAATAAATAGCATAGGTTCAGATCAGGGTCTTCAATCTTAATCATAAAGGTCCAGTGTGGCTGAAGGAGGGAGATAAGACTGCAGATAAGATTGATGATCCTTGATTTAGATCACATATGATATGATTATATAATAATAAGACAGCATGAGAGGAACAGCATGGAAGGAGCTCTGCAAAGTAATGAACATAGCCATTAATATGATGAACATCAATATTTCACAGAATCAGTGAAACAACAGTCCATTTACAGAATTTTTCCTCCTTACAGCCTTGTAGTTTAATTTTTCTCACAACTTACCCTGTCTGATTTTCCCATCTGCCAAAAATGTGTCTGTCTAAAATTGCCACAATGGTTAATAGTTGTTGATAGAATTTTATGTCAGATAACAGATTAACCTAAAGAATCTCCCTAAGTAAAGTGTCTTTTTTAATGCTTTATTTTCTATGTAGCCAATGTGCATGTGCTACTGGAAGATCAGTTTATATAATAGATATTTTGGGGCCAACCAGATACAGTAAAAGAAATAAGAGTATGATTTACAGTCCAGCTTTCCAGATTAGACATATAAAGTCCCATATGTCATCATAAAACTGCAGCTGAAAGGTACTAATGGATTGAGGTGATGCAGGCCACAACCATTTTCAGTCTGACATGCTAAATAAATGAGTATGGGACTTTGGAGGGGGTGGAACTACATTCACATACCTGGGGCTGAATCAGTGGATAATGGCAAATGACTATATGCATAATAATATTAAAGAAATCCTACTTCATGCATATCCAGACATTTTACTCTGCATTAGAATATCTTTGTGCTGTCGTAATATTCTCAGTTGAATGTAATGATTGCTCTAGTCATGTTGCAAAGTCTAGGCAAAAAGTAGTCCAGGCAATAAATAGCGCTATGTATACAGATATTTTTTCAGGTATAAAAGAAGAACAGTAGACTGCAATAAAAGAATTGTTAGCACGCTGTTTTTAATCAAAATTGAACTTTCTGATTTATAAGATAAATTCAACCTTTATGATAAATGATTAAAAGAAAGAAACAGTATGATTTCTGCTCAGATTACTGATCCTTGTGAATGAGCCATTTTTAAGTTCTAAATATATTTTATTACATCTGACAGAATATGCAAAATGAATTCAATGGCTCAACTGATGGTTTGTATAGGCCAAGCTGTCTCTTTAATGCTTGTCTTATTAAGGTAGCTAGCTAATGAATAAATCATGCTATGTGAGACAAGGCCCTTATTCTCTGATTTCTTCTGATTTTTAAGAAAAGGCATAAATTAACTAGCAGATGTGACCAAAGAGTGACCAAATCGTTTACAACTGGACAATATTTATGGAAAGAGAATAAAACCTATTCCCACATTACTGTATACAATACTTAAGGAAAGAATATACTACAAAAGAATTAAACATAAAAAACTTTACTTAGATTAGGTGTCAATAATGTTTAGGTGTATTAATCTAGCCATGGGGGTCACAGTCCAGTGATTTCTTTGCCGGTCCCAAGCCCGGACAAATATAGAGGGTTGCGTCAGGAAGGGCGAGTCGTCAGTATGAATTTCATATCGGATCGGTCAAGGCCCGGGTTAACAACGACCACCATCGGCGCCGTTCACCTACAGGGCGCCAGTGGAAATTGGGCTACTGTTGGTCGAAGAAGTAGAGGAGGGAGGAGAGTGTGTAGACCGAGAGAGTACAGGAAAGGTAAGAGTGTAGGCCTGAGAATAGGAACTCTGAATGTTGGTACTATGACAGGGAAAGGTAGAGAGCTGGCTGATATGATGGAGAGAAGGAAGGTGGATATACTGTGTGAATAGGAGAACAGGAGGAAGGGTAGCAAGGCTCGTAGTATAGGAGCAGGATTCAAGCTGTTTTATAATGGTGTGGATAGTAAGAGAAATGGGGTAGGTGTGGTCCTGAAGGAGGAGTTTGTGAGGAATGTCCTGGAGGTGAAGAGAGTGTCAGACAGGGTGATGAGTCTGAAGTTAGAGACTGAAGGGGTGATGTTGAATGTTGTTAGTGGTTATGCCCCACAGGTAGGTTGTGAGTTAGAGGAGAAAGAGAGATTCAGGAGTGAATTAGATGGGGTGATAGAGAGTATCCTCATGGGTCAGAGAGTGGTGATAGGAGCGGATTTTAATGGACAGGTTGGTGAGGGGAACAGAGGTGATGAGGAGGTGATGGGCAAATTTGGAGTTAAGGAAAGGAACCTTGAAGGACAGATAGTAGTGGACTTTGCTAAGAGGATGGACATGGCTGTGGTTAACATCTATTTTCAGAAGAGGGAGGAGCATAGAGTGACTTACAAGAGTGGAGGTAGGAGCACACAGGTAGACTACATCCTATGTAGAAGAGGCAATCTGAAAGAGATTAGAGACTGTAATGTGGTAGTGGGAGAGAGTGTAGCCAGACAACATAGGATGGTGGTGTGTAGGATGACTTTGATGGTCTGTAAGAAGAAGAGGTCAAAGATAGAGATAGAGAAGAAAACCAAGTGCTGGAAGCTGAAAAAGGAGGAATGTTGTGCAGAATTTAGACATAAGTTGAGGCAGGCTCTGGGTGGTCAGGTAGTGCTGACAGATGACTGGGAATCTACAGCAGAAGTGATCAGGGAGACAGGGAGAAAGGTGATGGGTGTGTCATCTGGAAAGAGGAAAGAAGATAAGGAGACTTTGTGGTGGAATGAGGAAGTTCAGGATAGTATCCAGAGGAAGAGGTTAGCCAAGAAGAAGTGGAACATGGACAGGACTGAAGAGAACAGACAGGAATACAAGGAGTCACAGTGCAGAGTGAAGAGGGAGGTGTCTAAGGCCCAGCAGAAGGCATATGACGAGTTGTACACTAGGTTAGACACTAGAGAAGGAGAGAAGGACTTGTACAGGTTAGATAGTTAGAGGGATCAAGATGGGAAGGAGGAGATGGAAGGAATACTTTGAGGAGCTGATGAATGAGGAAAATGAGAGGGAAAAAAGAGTAGAAGGGGTGAACTCTGTGGAACAGAAAGTAGATAAGATTAGAAAGGATGAAGTCAGGAAGGCTTTGAAGAGGATGAAAAGTGGAAAGACAGTTGGTCCTGACGACATCCCGGTGGAGGTCTGGAAGTGTCTAGGAGAGGCAGCAGTGGAATTTTTAGCTAGTTTGTTTAACAGGGTCTTAGAGAGTGAGAGGATGCCTGAGGAATGGAGAAGAAGTGTGTTAGTGCCGATCTTTAAGAATAAGGGGGACGTGCAGAGCAACTAAAGGGGGATAAAGTTGATGAGCCATACAATGAAGCTATGGGAAAGAGTAGTGGAAGCTAGGTTAAGGAAGGTAGTGGAAATTTGTAAGCAGCAGTATGGCTTCATGCCCAGAAAGAGAACAACTGATGCAATTTTTGCTCTGAGAATTTTGATGGAGAAGTATAGGGATGGTCAGAGGGAGTTGCACTGCGTGTTTGTAGACTTGGAGAAAGCGTATGACAGGGTGCCAAGAGAAGAGCTGTGGTACTGTATGAGGAAGTCAGGAGTAGCAGAGAAGTATGTCAGAGTGGTTCAGGACATATATGAGAGGAGCAGGACAGTGGTGAGGTGTGCTGTAGGTCAGACAGAGGAGTTCAAAGTGGAGGTGGGACTGCATCAGGGATCGGCTCTGAGCCCCTTCCTGTTTGCTATAGTGATGGACCAGTTGTCAGAGGAGGTCAGACAGGAGTCTCCTTGGACAATGATGTTTGCAGATGACATTGTGATCTGTAGTGAGAGCAGGGAGCAGGTGGAGGAAAACCTGGAGAGGTGGAGGTTTGCGCTGGAGAGAAGAGGAATGAAAGTCAGTCGTAGTAAGACTGAGTACATGTGTGTGAATGAAAGGGAGGGAAGTGGAACAGTAAGGTTACAGGGTGAAGAGGTGAAGAAGATACAGGAGTTTAAGTAGGAGTCAACAGTTTAGAGTAATGGAGAGTGTGGGAAAGAGGTAAAGAAGCGAGTGCAGGCAGGTTGGAATGGGTGGACAAAGGTGTCGGGAGTTCTGTGTGATAGAAAAATATCAGCGAGAATCAAGGGGAAGGTGTACAGGACAGTGGTGAGACCGGCCATGCTGTATGGTTTAGAAACAGTGTCACTGAGGAAGAGCCAGGAGGCAGAGCTAGAGGTAGCAGAGTTGAAGATGTTGAGGTTCCCTTTGGGAGTGACAAGGTTGGACAGGGTTAGGAATGAGTACATCAGAGGGACAGCTCATGTTGGACGTTTGGGGGACAAAGTTAGGGAGACCAGATTAAGATGGTTTGGACATGTTCAGAGGAGGGAGAGTGAGTATATTGGTAGGAGAATGTTGGACATGGAGCTGCCAGGCAGGAGGCAAAAAGGAAGGCCAAAGAGGAGGTATATGGATGGAATAAATGAGGATATGAAGCTAGTGGGTGCAAGTGTTGAGGATGTGGAAGATAGGGATAGGTGGAGAGAGATTATTTGCTGTGGTGACCCCTGAAGGGAAAAGCCAAAAGAAGAAGAATGTTTAGGTGTATTACTGTTTTGGAAATTTAGCATCACTGTCTAAAAAATTCTCTGCTTTTTTTGTCCTATAGTATGTTTCTAATAAAACTGTGGACTATTTGCATACTCACAGCCATTTCTTATAAAGATATCTTTTCCAGGAAATAGATTAATTGACTTTACAGTGAAAGACCACAAAACAAGTCTCAACAAGTTGATGGCGAGTGCTGAAATGAGCAGACACTGAGCAAACATACACTCTGCATTATTGATAGGGCTCAGGTGGGGAGCACTGCTGTGACACATCTCTCTCTCTCATCACTTACTCTTAGACATTACTCTTAGGCTGCCTAGCTAGCTGCTCATTATTAACACATAATTACATAGCACTTGTAATAATGTAGAGATATATGAACACATAAGTTTTTGCTATTCATCTCAGATTCAGCTCCTAGCTACCAAAATGCCCTTAAATATCCCTTCAGCTAGGTTTAGACAAATCAGATATGGGAGAATTGTCATCAGATTTTTCAGTGAACTATTCACTGAACTTGTGAACATAATAATTGATGATGGACTGAACATTTTACCATGTCATCTACAATCTACTATTTCTAAGAACTGATTCAGCCACTCTTAATTAGCAGGAGAACTCTGAAGTTACATGGGTAGGATTACAAAGAAGAGTAACCCAACCCACGGACCACAAAGGGTAAAAGTTTGATGAGGGGCTTTATATAACAGCAGGAGGAAAGGGAGAACATCTGCTCATTGAAAGCTATCACTATAACAGTTAACCACAGCACTTCCTCAGCCCCTATACTACTCATTATGCCACTAATGCAAACACACGCACATTACATAGCACTTTTAGTAACCTCTTGCCATATACAGTACTTTCTAATGTGCACGCAATTAAGGCATAAACAGTGCAGATATACATGCTAATTGAAAATGATATGCTTACTTTTAAATTGTGCCTTAGTGCAGCATCCAGGATCCATGGTACCAAATCTTCAGAAGGCTCCCCATGATCATCAGCCAAACCCAAAGGATACCAGGACAGCACCACCACACCTTAGAGATAATATAGGTTCAATTTACAATGCACACCAACACTCAAGCCAGTGTAATTCCTTTAACTAAATGTAATTAAAATTGATTGGTTTTAATTGTGAATGTTTTGGCATATTTCATATGTCACAGGACCCAGGAGCACCATTATGCATATGTGCAGGCACTGAAAAATTACCCATGGACCCAATAAATTAAACAAAAGACACTTAAATTATTACAATCATGTTGTCACAAATAATGACTGTGCCTTAAAAATATGATCATATTAATGGTGTATTATTATTATTATTATTATTATTATTATTATTTAATACAGTTTACTTGTATTTGCATCAGCAGCGTGCTTTAAATATTGTTGATAAATATGTTTATCAGATGATGCTCTAAATTATGCTGTAAAGCCAGAAATGTGGAGCTGTTCACTATTTAGTGCTGAATGTTTTACCGCCAGTGGAATGTTGTTTGGTAATGAGGTGAACCTGTTATATCATAAATTCTAAATTTCTTTGAATAATGCAAGATTAAGAAAATTTAATGTAGCATAAAAGACTAAGAGCTGTTTAGCAGATAAACAAATATTCGTTTGGCAAATCTCTGGGGAAATGTTTACTTCTTGGGAAAGTTCCGTCTACTTCTTAAAACCTCCCGTTGTTGTCTTATTAAGAAAAACACCGAACTTCCGGTATGCAGTCAATAGCATTCTACAAACGTGCATAGCCAGTAACATAACTCTCGCTATGGTGACTTAGCTCTATAGCATGCTCACATAACGTGAATAAAGAGATACGTTGCTTGATGACTGGTACCTGCCCCTGCCGTGCTAATTTGCTCCATGTGAGACTCCAGCACTTCCGGATCCCTGGAGCTGTACGGCCCCAGTTCAGGATAAAAACTCGAGCCGATGTCCTCAGGGGGCACATGCCTTCCTTTCGGATAACTGGCGGCGATTTTGGGGTCCCAGTGTGGCACCAGAACATGGTCCCAATGCAAGTATCTCTCATCCGTCTGCGGATTCCCATACCAGGTGTAGTAAAATATATGGACGTCGTAGGATGCACCTCTGTCAGTGCTCGGGTTTGAGGCTGCTGGTTTTGCGTTACTTGCTACAAAGCGTTCCTGACCGGCCGATGACAGGACATCGCTGACAACGACGTGCCTGTGAACTTTCGCCTCCTTGATGGGCAAAACGTCCAGATCCGAGAATCCATCACTCGGCTTCAGAGTCCTTAATCCCATAAGAGTCCCAAGCACGAAGAGCCCGAAGAGAATAAGAAGCACGCAAGACCTTCTCCGTAGTCGAGCCATATTTTCAGAAAAAGCACGTGAAAAGAAAATCAGAAAACGAGCAGGCTACAGTTTATTCCGAGGGCGATAACTACGCGTAAATGAACACAAACGACCGCATCAGCGTGATGAAACTTGCTGAGCCGAACAGCACTTTAACGTGGGCATTAGGCTATGTGAGGGCACAACAGCACTGCATAATGAAAACCTCTACATGGTTGAGGAGTATAGTTCAAAGATTGCGTTACTGCTGAATCTTACTTGAGGCTAATACTCTGATGGCTACTTCCACAGGCGAAACCGCTAAATGTGAAAAAGAAAAAGAAACACCGTAAACTGTGATGGTCTCTGATGAGTATTAAAGCCAAAGCACAATTTCAAAGGTTGTGTCTCCACACTTTAGTTCCATATCCGGTAAAAACCTACACTCCAGTGAAGGTTTTCTGCTGACTGCACAGAAACGATCACCATAAAGGACAAAGCTGTACCACAGAGGCGTGACGGCTGTGTAAAGAGAGCTTTCCCACCCAGCATATTATCCGAGCAGTATGCCAGCACTAGCAGTTGGACATCATTTCACTGTCGCTGCATACTCCGTGCGCGCTCACCGCGTGTCGCTTAAGTTTCCTTACAAGGGTGTGCGCGCCTAGGGGGCGGTGTTTCCTCCAGAGTTCTGTGTAATAGATGGCTTGCCTACTCAAAGACCAGAATTAAGAAACATTGAAATCTGGTCAGTTAGTAGCACCAAGCACCATGACACTGATCTGGATAAAGCAGATAATGAATGAATGAATGAATGAATGAATGAATGAATGAATGAATGAATGAATGAAGGAATAAAGGAATGAAGGAATGAACACACTCTGGGGGGGCACGGTGGCTTAGTGGTTAGCATGTTTGCCTCACACCTCCAGGATTGGGGATTCGATTCCCGCCTCCGCCATGTGTGTGGAGCTTGCATGTTCTCCCCGTGCTTCGGGGGTTCGCTCCGGTTTCCTCCCCCAGTCCAAAAACATGCGTGGTAGGTTGATTGGCATCTCTAAATTGTCCGTAGTGTGTGAGTGAATGAGAGTGTGTGTGTACCCTGCGATGGGTTGGCACTCTGTCCAGGGTGTATCCTGACTTAATGCCCAATGACGCCGGAGATAGGCACAGGCTCCCCATGACCCGAGAATAGTTCGGATAAGCGGTAGACAATGAATGAATGAATGAAGTCTAGGCCCCATCATTTGGAAACTAAATGTAATATTTTTAGACATACACATTTCTAATTATGACATACACTACAAAATGATAAAACTTAAAAAATTGAAGGTTAAAGAAGGTTTAACATACCACTGGACTTTGAGTATGTCGCCATTGCTCCACTGCTTTTCAGGTTCAAGATTGTTCTGTTGGAATTAGGGAAACATTGGAATATAGGGTATACTCCTAGACCATTATTTTGAAAAAAAAAAAAAACAACAACTTTTCTTTGCCTGAAAGTACATTTATTGAGCAGCTAGAGATGCTGTTTGCACAGCTTTAGGGTAAAAGTCTTTATTGAGTTTTGCATGTGAGTTTCTTCCAGATTCTCTCCTTTCCTCCCATTCCTGCATTGGCCACAATTAATTGCTCCTAGGTGTGAAAGTCTGTGTGCAATGTGCCCTGTAATGTCCCATCCAGGGTGTATAGATGCATTACGCTCTGTATCCACCATGACCCTGACCAGAATAAAGCTGTCAAACATACAATAAGTTAAAAGTAAATAAGCCAAACTTGTCTTTTCTTGAATATTCTGTGTCAAATTCATCATTTCATGTTGTTAATAACAATGTTTCTGCAAATTCACTATTATTTATATTATGTATTATTTATTATTATTTATTATATATATAATTCAATAGATGTCATAGATCCCTGTCATAAGTCTCTGTTCCAGTACTCTCTTTTTCTACACATTTCATATTGTGTTATAATGTTTCAGTAGCATGGTCCCACACGATCCTATATTATCTTCTCATATTTGTTTGAGCAGATGTAGAAAAAAGCCTCCAGGGTCTGTTATCCTGCTTCAGCATCTTCATTAGGCACTGCAGATGCACTGATTAGCAGTAGCAAAACTGTAAGTGTCATCACTTTAGGAAAAATAAACATGATCAATCACACAAAAGATGTAACCTACAAACAGAGAGTACTTAAAATGTCCACTTATTAGAATGGTACTACATAAGGTGAATGAACTCTCCCATTAACCACAAAATATAATGGAAAAGGGAGTGATAAAGTTATAACTCAATCAAGGTCTGATTAACTTAACATACAGTGCTATAACTATAGGACAATAAATGTCAGCCATCCATCTAGCTAAGTGTCTTTGGCTAGTGCTTGATTGATGCAGTTGTTTCTGTATATAAGGTATTTAATATGACATTATGGAGAACAGTTAACTAACTCTCTGAGGAATGTTGTAAAGTGTTTTACACAATTGAGAGAAATAAACCTTTTTTCAGTGTTAGTAATCCTTGATGTAACAAGTGAGGCCTTCTTTAAACGTGAACATTTCTTTATAATCTATGGCTTACAAGGTTTAGTGTTTGCAATGTTAAATAACTTATTATGAAAAAATCAGTTGTGTATATTGGTTCTCAAACATTCAGTCTTCACAGTATTCTTTTAATGGTATGTTTTAGGAACCCTTGCTGTATTTGTAAACTACAATTAAACAAAGAAGGCATTATACAATGGCTCATGTGTGATATAACTGACTTTCATTTACAACTTGTTAGGAGAAATGTGAACATCTTGGCTCATGGCAAGTGCCAAAAACAATTCAATATTTAATAATCATATATAATTTTTATATTATATTATATTATATTATATTATATTATATTATATTATATTATATTATATTATATTATATTATATTATATTATATTATATTATATTATATTATATGCAAACCTAGGCCATGCTACCATGTTTGTTTTGGACAGAAAGAAAAGCTTCCTTGTTACATGTCCATGAAAGTCAGAAACTGATTACTCTGAATCCATGGATGTACCACATGGAAGTTTGTATGTTTTCTGAGCATATAAACTGAACTTGATAAGAATTTGCTGAGGCAACCACTCATGTTGACATAGGCAGCATTTAGTAAGATTTGTCCTTAGAGATATAGATCACACAATCCATGGACACTGAGTAAATTTATATATGTGGATATATTTGGTTTCTGTATGACTGTAGCACATTTGCATTTAGCTAGCTAATTCAAGGACAGTTCCTAGCGCAGGGTCTAAGTGTCAAATTTCTCCCTGATAATTTAATTCACTGTCTACAATTGAAGATGTTACAATAAAAACAGCCATTGCTCCTTAAAGTAAGTGTTTATCACTGTCGTATTCTGTTGGAGCACTGGGGGAGGGGGGTGCAGGGGCCCAGGCCACTCTCTTATAATTTGTCCCTGACTGCCTTACACAGGAATCACTGGTCTCTGCCTGTATCTATCTAAATCAGTAAGAGGGAATAAGTAACTAATGTTTTAATAATACATTAAATGTAGTAAATTATTTAGTTTTATTTGAAAGGGATAAAATCACTGTGGTTAAAGTTTGGGTTAGTTGAACACTCATCGGTCTTTCACTCCTCGTTTTTGCACTATTTAATGGGTTTTAACATTCTAGTTTGAAAGCTGTTATCACAAAAACAGTAGAATTAGTGTGCCTGTGTGTATGCGCGCGCGCGTGTGTGTGTGTGCTTTAGAGCTAGGGCTTATTGATTGAGTGCTACTTCGCTGCATCACCTTGGAAACAAAGGCTTGATAAATTGACATGCAGATAAAATCAGGTTTAATATTGATGATCTACTTGAGTTTGGAAAGGGGGAAGGGTGCAGGATGCCTGCCGCTTTCATCTACACCTTATCACTGTTTTGTAGGAAATAGGTCTTGTGCACTAAAGATTAGCAAAACGTAATCTAAAAGGGGACATCTCGTCATCTGGTATATGCAGGGATTTCCTGGCATCCACACAAATGTGACACAATTGTGAAATTATGGATTAAAATGCCTCCCATTATTTGTATACGCGGTCGGTCTGATGCTTTGTGACAGCTATTTTTGTTCTTCTTTACCAACAAATAATGACGTTATGGGAAACGCTATACGAGAATCCTTTTCGCTCATACAGTAAAGAGTCGAAAAAACAAGTAAACGAATTACCACTGGAGTTCCACACAAGATCCTTCCACACAATATAATAGGGCTTCTGCTTCGTCTTCTTCTTCTTTCTCTTTTATTATTATTATTATTATTATTATTATTATTATTATTATTATTATTATTATTATTATTATTATTATTTAACGACATTTATACTGACATACTAGAATTTTAAAATTACATTTAAATTGATAGCCTTGCAGAGAAGAGTTCAAAAGAAACACCTCTGAATTTCCTAACACACACACAAAAAAATCTTTCCGTCATTTCCTTTTAACAGTACATTTAGGCAAATCAAATCAGTCATTTTTTGTCATATGTCATTACTTGAACCATGATGTGTAACAGATTTTCACCATCTCTTGTAGTTTAGGTTGGTAGTATATAAGGTTTTCGTTTCTTAAACGAAAAATAATTTTAATTGCCCTCACTTTATAAACAGTTCCTAATTGAATTAAATCGAATTTAATGCGATCCGACCAACCAACCGCATGTTAATCACAGATAAACGGCAGAAGATATATATACGCATATTATTAATACTAAAACGTGAAATGTGTGTGTTATATTAACAATAGTTTCTATTTGAATAGGTTTTAATCGATCCTACTCGTAGAGTGAAGGATTTTAAATTAGCAGTGCATCTGTTACTTTGTTAAAATCTTGTTTTTGTCTACTATTGAACATTAAATACTGTTTAGAGATATAAATATTTATTGCTTGTTTATATAATTCCAGCATTAAAGCTTTATGATCTTGACCGTGTGACTCTAGACCTACAGCACAATGGGCATTTTTATTCTGAGAGCTCATTATAGTGTATTTTACATGCTTCTCATATGATTATTCGAGCACATTCGAGGCTGATTATGTGGCTATTTGAAAAATACAGTGCAATAATAAAAAAAAAGTTCTATCAAAAAGGAAATAATTTATATTTATTAAACAGTATGAATTTATTTATTGCACCTGATTAGCAAGTGCAGTATCCCACAGTAAACAATCGTCATGTGCATTAAATTAAATAAGAAAAGCTCTATCTCTCTATCTCTATCTCTAAAAGACCCTATCTCTCCAGTGCCTTTAAGACTCTGCATGAGTAAACAATACAAAATGTAGTCTCTGTCTTTTAAAAGAAACATGCCCAAGCGTTGGAGTTATCTTAGTCCTTCCACGAATTTACGGTTTTGTGAGGGAAAATTTACTAAACTCCCCCACAAGAGGGCGGGATCACTTACACCATTCCAGGCTCCTAGCACTGGTCCTGGAAACTCTTGTCCTAGTATATTCTTTGCTCTAACACACATGATGTAGTTAAACAGCCCTTGCTGAATCAAAGTGGGGAAGTTGAGAAAACACACACACACAAAAAGACAGCACGGCGGATACTCCAGAACATGAGCTGGCAATCTGTATGTAATATATACCAATAAATATTATAGGTATTATGTGCTGATTGTTGATGGTAGGTGTGTATATAGACTTTTTTTTGCCTGGAAATCTCCTTTAAATTATACCTATGGCTGGGTGGTGTTTGTTAGAAATAATAGGAAATGCTAATGTATTCTTCTTCTTCTTTCGGCTTTTCCCTTCAGGGGTCGCCACAGAGAATCATCTCTTTCCACCTATCCCTATCTTCTGCATCCTCAACACTTGCACCCACTAGCTTCATATCCTCATTAATTCAATCCATATACTTCCTCTGTGGCCTTCCTCTTTGCCTCCTGCCTGGCAGCTCCATGTCCAACATTCTCCTACCAATATACTCACTCTCCCTCCTCTGAACATGTCCAAACCATCTTAATCTGGCCTCCCTAACTTTGTCCCCCAAACGTCCAACATGAGCTGTCCCTCTGATGTACTCATTCCTAATCCTGTCCAATCTTGTCACTCCCAAAGAGAACCTCAACATCTTCAGCTCTGCTACCTCTAGCTCTGAAATGCATATGTATTCCTGTATTATTTTACCAAAGGGAAGGCTAAGCCATCATTTCCTTTCCACAGCTACGTTGTTTATCTTACAGAATCCAGAGGATTTGGTGCCGCAATCACTGAGCGGTTTCTATTACACTTAATCAATAGCGCCAGATTGTCATTGTATACTTACAGTTAGAACATATTTTGAGTCAAGCCAAATCGGATGTCTGTTTGGGGAAAAAAAAGTGCAAGCGCTCAGGAAATGTAAACCACATATAGAGTGTGGCGGTTTTTTTTTTTTTTTTTTTTTTTTGGGGGGGGGTGTAATATTCACAAATGCATTTTCAGGGAACATGTTGAAATTTTCTAGCCGTTTTTAGACTTAATGATATAGTTAATCATTATATTGTAGCAAGCATTTCATTTTGCTAGTGTAGTGATTTTAATCCTGCGACGCCAGATTTCCCTGGCCAGGCACCTGATTCAACTCGCCGGTTAATTATCAGGTTAAGTGGATGTTAGAGCAGGAGACTAAGCAAACAGGGATGAGGAAAAAGGTTAGGGTAGAAAACTCCAATTCATAAAGTCCAGGAGTACTTATATCAACACTGTAGGTGTTCACTGCGTATTTTGCTTTGTGGTAATGGTGGAGGGGGGTGTTGATCATTTTCACGCACGGACCCAGCTGTGCACTGGCCCCCATTTGTGATTGGTCCCTCCTTCGAGTAAAGGGGCCAGTCACTCATTCACTATGGTATGCGTTGTTTACCGCGAAGGGAAGAGGAATAGAGAAACATGTGGACTTGAACGAAGCAGCCAGTCGAGTCTTTCGATGCAGAGGTACCGTAAAGAGAGTGACAACAGGACCTTGGTTCAATCACCTGTAGAGACGATATAAAAACGCTTATTTTTTGACGCAGAAATTGAATACTGAGTTTCAAAGGAAAAGAAGCAACCCTGCGACTGGAGCTCGGAAAAGCCATGGCTGAGGGTACGTGGACACGGTGATGGGTGAATGTGATGGAGGTCTATCAAGGTAGCAGTTCGCAAGATTAGGGAGACTGGGGGTTGGGTTTCTTTAAATTGTGTCAGGTTTTAGGGTTTCTTCTCCAAATCTTTCGCTCTGACCCTCCCACTTTTCACTCCTGGAAGGCGAGTAGATGGTCAAGCCTCCCTTTGTTTTCTTCACCCTTTTGCTCAAGATAAGGTTTGTCGTGAAGGGTCACTTTGGTCTGGGGGGGGAGGAGACGAGCAACGCAAGATTTATATTTCACAGAAGATGGGTTCGATTTCACACCACGATTTTCAAGGTGAAACTGCCATTTTTCGACCTTATGATTAATTGTATATGTTACTTTAGAAAAACATTTATCAGCCGACAGAAATCTACAGGGGCCCAAAGCCGGAGAATGCAAATTCTTCGTAGCCAGGACTGTGTGTTTGTGTAATGCAACATTGTGTGATGTAAGGATTTGCGTTTGATTGAAACGTGTATAACGAAATCATTTACGTTGTCTTGATGTGAACATGTGTAACTTTTTGAACCACAAATTCAGATTCTGTATCTGTGTAAGTGAAGTACCCTAACCCAATTTTCGCACTAATTTACTCCGGCGTTTTGTGTTGCATATGTAGCCTATCATTCAAGATTTTACTAGGCTGGACAATAGGTCTATTAAAATGTTTAATTTCATTATTAATTCATAGCACTGGACGTATTTTTCCCTGCAGGCAATTCACAATTTTTGCTCTGTTCTCCGGTTTTTGATTACGAAATATGCCAATAAAAATGTAAACAGGTTAATTTAATGCATCAAAACTTTTTGCCGGAACTACTTTAATTCGGCCTCAGATACTTGCTGATGAACTAGAAATGCGTCTGTGTTTGTATTTTATGGTTTCCCTTTCCCCCCAATAACGGCATTTTATTTATATATATATATATATATATATATATATATATATATATATATATATATATATATATATATATATATATATATATATATATATATATATATATATATATATATATATATATCTCATTGCAGGAGGGTGCACTAAAACAGAGGAAGAGGAGGGACAGAGAATTGGGGAAGACACGCAGTCGTTTCACGGTGTCGGTGTGTGCAAATGGTTCAATGTGCGCATGGGTTTCGGCTTCTTGTCCATGAACAGTCGAGAGGGAGTGCCGCTTGAAGCTCCAGTCGACGTGTTTGTCCACCAGGTGACCTTTTATATTTATATTTATACATATATATATATATATATATATATATATATATATATATATATATATATATATATATATATATATATATATATATATATATATATATATACATTTTAACCCAAACACCCTCCAAAATTTTTTTTTGGTGCTTGGACAGTGCTACAATTACTAAAGCTTGCGATATGACTGGGATGATGGCTGGCATCAATATACAGAAACCAGGATGTCCTGAAATGACCCACCCATGTTGGGGTATTTACCTTTGCTGATCAGTTTCACATGCAAGACTGTTGCCTCCACCCCCAAAAAAAAATCAGTGGTGTGGTTTCTTGTTGCACCTTTTTCATCCTGATTTTCTCTGGCCAGGTTTCTGCTGAAAAGTCATTAAGGGCTATCTGAGGTCTTTTGAGACCTACCCCCATGCCCCTCAAGCTAGAGTATGCTAATGGATGATAGACATGGGAGATTGTGCTTTTATTTCTCTTAAAGTCACTAAGACCCACTACAGAGCCACTACTTTTTCTGAAGTAGTCAGCTAGCATTCTATGGCCAATGATATGTTCTGCAGCTTAGAATGTGTCCATGTTGTAGAGATTGTAACAAGTCATCATATTTAAAAGTTTTATGAAATCTGGAAAGTAGAAAAGACATGTAAAACAAAAATTTATAAATTACACATCAATCAATAGTCAGGCATATTTATCAATACATGACCAATTAGCAGAAGAGTGGTCCACATGCGGGGCTGGTAGGAACCACAGTTGTTGTGAGCCAAAAACAGCATGTGAGAGAACAACTGCTGGGATCCGCTAGCTTTTGTACAGATGGACAAAGGAAGCTGTATCCCAATAAAAAGTGCTCTTCTCACCCATGACCGACCCCCACTTTATCTAGAGAGCCATCCTGCCCATTGTCCTCTGATGTCTTCCTCTCCTTCTCCCCTACTTCTCAAAGTAGCCATGTGTGATAAATAATACTCCGTAAATATTAAGGTCAGAAACATATAGGCAAAGATTTATTACAACAATTTAATCTTTACACACACATGTTAGATTAGACTGTAGGACCCCTTTCTAAGTAGGTATAGTAATCAATTGAAGGTTCCATTTATGTTTTAGGGATGGAGAAAGGTGCTAATATTTATTACTGCAGACACTAGTCAGTTATACAACTTTGTTTTACTAGTTCCTGGTGCTGCATTTAATATGGTTCATAACTTGCTGCTGCTAGAACAGCTTTTAAACACTGCTGGTGAAAATAGCTTTGCACTGACTGGGTTCCAATATTATCCATGCTGTTTTCGATATATTTAAATTATTGGGCAGTATGAACCTGTTACAGATTATGTTTATTTCAGTCAAGCTATTCAGGGGCCATAGCTGTAATTTGTCTTATCAGTGAAAATATCTGGGATTTGCTTTCTCTATAACAAAATCTTAACAATTACACTTTTCTCAAGTAGAAATGTTTGTCAGGAAGAGAAACATGGTTCTAGCATTGAGCTGATATTGATGAAGCACATGAATTTGTCCGTTTACATATGAAACTATGCAAATGTGTTAGAAGATATTTTCTAGTATAGGTTTTTTCAGTGCCAGTCACATCCTACACACTTTCAAGTTTTCTATACTTTCAATTCAAGAGGCATGAACCAACTTGATTAGCTAATGAACTGGTAGTGTAGGAAGCAGGAAAAACTCGAACCACTGCAGGACAGTGGGGTCTCCAGGACTAGAGTTGTGAACCTCTAGTACATGCATCTGTACTGAGGACCCATTTAAGGAATTTTCCTGGGCCCCCACCCCATCCAACTTAGCGGTCAGTGTCAGTGAAACAGGAATTAAGGCATTGGTGAGTAGTATTGGGGGAGGGTATGTGTGAGAGAGCCTCTACTATGGGGTGTGTGGAATGCAGAATCTCCAGGAAACGTAGACATTGGGTTAATATGTGTTCTACCCCATCCTCTAAGTTTGTGGCCCCTCTCACTACAGCAGAGAATCAGTTGTGCAGTTCTGAACTGAGACAAATTTAGTCAGAATTCTGAGTTGATGCACATTTGGTCAGACCCGTATGCAAATGACTACAAAGCCAGTAATGCATGTATAGAGTATACAGTAAAATAAAATATAGAGAGGCTTAAAAAAGTTTTTCATATTTTTTTGAAATTTTTGTGAATATTCATGTACATTTTTCAGGTAGTTACTGGCCCGAAGTAATTACTTCAATGCTGAAATAATTACCTCAAAGCTGAATTGTAACTGAAAATAAAATTGCTTTCCTTAGAGATTTTGGGTATTGATGTTAAAACATCCCATTATGTGTTAGATGTAGTCTTGGACCAAGTTTTACTTCTTGTCAGGATTCTCATTAGTAAATACTAATGAATACTATTTGTTTCTTCTCAGAGTAAGCTACACATGGAGGGGTTTAGGAGTCTGAAGGAAGGTGAGGAAGTTGAGTTTACCTTTAAGAAATCTTCGAAGGGCCTGGAGTCTGTGCGGGTGACAGGGCCTGGAGGAGTGCACTGCATAGGTAGTGAAAAGAGACCCAAAGGCAAGAGTGCTCAGAAACGTCGCTCTAAAGGAGACAGGTGAGAAGACTAAGCATTATATTACCAAAGCTGTTGTGTATTGGGCTTTGTCTTAGCAGCTGTACATGAGTAATTAACCTTACAACCTTAATTCTGAAAGAGTGCATGTCCTTGTTTTATTGCATTGTAAGAGGAGATCTTAAACTCTCACTTAAGTTTTGTTTGTAAAGTGATTTGGTCCTGTCTCCTGGACTCCAGTCAACTCATGGTTGGGGTCAAACAGACTGGCTTGATATGTGACCTGGATCAATAACTGTTTAAAATTTTTGGCCACTAGTGCAATTCTATTCAATAGGTATACCCGAATATCCACCCCCACCCCTTGGCTATCCTTAACATATTAGACCACTGCTTTGTGTCTGTATGGCAGGTTCTGGTATAAATTTTAGAACTCGCTAGCCATTCATGATCTAGGCAAACACCTAACCAAGATTTTGGAATTTCGGAATGTAAGAGGTGTATTGGGTGGCCTCCTGGTCACTGAGATCTGGTTTTGGTAAAGAACAAAATGTAGTTGAATTTGAGTAGGGATTGTTACAGCCCCAAATAGTCCCAAGTGGCCTGTCTTTGATACAACTGCCTTTGACTGCGTTGGTCCTTTAAGAGGTGCCACAGCTGTCTAATGTGATTACTCATCCTTGTCAATGACAACGGTACATTTTAACAAGTTGTTTTTGTTAGCAGCATTGTCCATATGCTTCATTCTTGTAACACGGACATGTAGCAAGATAAAAGCTATGCAGAGAAAAGTGGAAAATATTTGTATCCACTGGGATCTCCCTAAGCTCCCAGCAAAATGTCACAAGAAATGCTGTAAAGAAATGAACATATCTCATACAACATCAAAATTTAAGAGATTGTTGTTCTGTTTGATTGTCTTATTCCTGTTGAAAAAAACCTGGTTTCTTCTCTCTCTCTTTTACACACACACACACACACACACACACACACACACACACACACACACACACACACACACACACAAAATTAATGAGAGTTGGATTACATGCACAAATAAATTTTTGTTTTTGATATGCTACTGTTCAGGACCCTTGATGCATTGAGCAGGAAACACAGCAGCTCATTTAATTGATAACAGATGTAGGTGTGTGAAAATGGTCAGGGGTCATTGTTGCCATGGAAACTGCATAAGTT
This sequence comes from Hemibagrus guttatus, assembly GCA_033459395.1. Classification (NCBI taxonomy): domain Eukaryota; kingdom Metazoa; phylum Chordata; class Actinopteri; order Siluriformes; family Bagridae; genus Hemibagrus; species Hemibagrus guttatus. The sequence goes on from JAUCMX010000003.1 coordinate 16,817,047, forward strand.
TGGGGGTGAAGTTAGAGGAGCAAGAGGTCATAGTTCATAGGTTAACATTGCAGTTTTTTTTGACAAAGGGATCTATAGACTTTCTGCACACGCTTTCTGTGATTGATCCACACCCCAAGCTGCTGCTATGGTGGACCCATGTGGACTTTCAGTTCAGTGCCTATAAACCACCAGCAGCATCACTGCACTCCCCAGTGTCTCCACATGACCTTATCTGCATATGCATCAATGCAGTGGTGACAGAGTGCACCCACCACCCATCTGTCATTTACGTTGACCACGTGCAGCCATGATCTAACACACTTTTCAAAGCCAACCCCCTCTCACTCTGTAGAATGGCTACCAATGGCTAAACAAATTTAGAACCACTAATTATACATTTGGTGTGATTACCAGTGAATTGTCCTTCAGAAATCTATTGGCCAGATCCATGGTCAAGGTCCATGGTGTTAAATTTGATATTCACTAGTCAAGTTCTAGACCAACCATGTCTGTTGAAAACAGTATATAGTAGCCAAATATCGTGGGGGGGACAAAATGTAAGTTAAAGCTGTATCCTGAACAGTGAACAGTGTTTTTCTGTGTGTCCACATGGGTTTCCAATGGGTTCTCTGGTTTCCTCATGTCTCTCAAAGACATGCTGGTACGTGGTTTGGTGATGCAAAATTACCCCTGAATGTGTGTGTGCGTGTTGCCCTAAAACTCACAGTCAATATATCTGCCATGTGGTCAGTGATCATGGGATAAACTATTGATTGAGAAAACTGGAATTGACCAGTTACAGAAGGAAAGTGTGCTCTATACAACAAAGGCTATATCCGCTTTATTAAGCCTTACTGATATTGGATAGCTACGAGTCCCAGCTACTGGCATGTAGGTTTCATATTAGTTCCATATTTTTTTTAATTTCTCATGCAATTTTTTTTTTTATTTCAATAGAAATATAATTAGCAAATTAGTTTATTATTCTTCCAATGTCCTGTTGTCTTTTAAGAATGATTTAATCTCTGTTTCTCAGGTGCTACAACTGTGGAGGTTTAGACCACCATGCAAAAGAGTGCAAGCTGCCTCCTCAGCCAAAAAAGTGTCATTTCTGCCAGAGTGTTTCGCACATGGTTGCCAACTGCTCCATCAAAGCCCAGCAGTCCTCACCGAGCTCTCAGGAAACACATTTCTCTTTGAAGGGAGAGGAAGAGAGAGATAATTATTCCCCTCCACCCACAGAGATCATCAATTAAGGCAAAAGTGCACAGAGGAGTTTGGGATGGAGCTCACAAGTCAATCAAACCACTACAATAAAGAAGGTGAACATGGGTTCCTAATAAATGCTGCTTTTGGAACTACATCATATATATATATATATATATATATAAATATATATATATATATATATATATATATATATATATATATATATATATAAAGAAGAACAAACCATATTTTCTTTGGTGTAACACTCAAGGATAGAATTGTTTTCTACTCAGGAATTTTCACAGTGCATTATTGAATCTCAATAACAGAAGTGACCTCACTGTATCTGACTTGTGATTATACTTTTCTACATGCTTTGATAATGTTATGGAGAACGTGACATTTTGACTGTCCGACAAAGAGCAGAGGCTGTGGAGACACTACTCTGTAAAGAATGTGTATTTCAGGGATATTTATTGTGAGGTTCAGGGTCTAGAACAAAGCTGGGATGTGTTTACAATCGACTGACCTCAACACTTGGGGCCAAATGAATGTTATGTTGGCATGGCTTGCCAGTGATTCTTGTTTGTTTTATCCCTGTTAAGTTATATATTGTGATTTATTTTAAAATAACAACCTCACATATTAATTTCAATGATTATTTTAAAATTACAGTCTGAATTCATCTGCTACTTATCTGTTACTGCCTGTGCTGCTAATGTTTGCCTTTTTTTTTGACAGTTAATTTCTAAGAGTTTATTCTTTTGATAAAAACCATGTTTAATTCACAAAGATGTTGCCTCCTTTCCTAAGCTGCCAAACTTTTTAGGAAGAAGAGGTGCATGCAGAACTAGCCTTACTAGTCTTTAAAAAAATAACCTAGCAGACTTCCTTATACATTTAATATATACCATATATGTCAACCTATAAGAAGAATATTTATTACTATGGCTTCTCCTCAAATACCTTTCCTTTTACATTGATTTTATTATACACATCCATCCTCTTCTCCCATTATTTATGAGATGTTAACGTTGCTTAATTTACAGACTGAATTCTACTATGCACAATTTTGTTAGACTGAAAATGAGTTTTGGGAACTTTATATATGCTGATATCAGTGCAAGTCTGCATTAATCATGAAGCTTATATTTGCCATCTTATGCTCAATTTACTGTTGCTGTTTTTGTTATTTGTTCTGAGCAATATGTTATTTTTTTTATTACTGATTTAACATAGCTGTAACCTATGATATGTGTCAATTAACCACAAACCTAAAAATCTCAGGGAACACATAAGATTGTCAGATGTTTGTTGGATACATTCATTAGGAGTGATGCATGATAGAGAGAAAAAAAAAGACAATTCCAGTATCACACCAGCATTATTAAACTGTAACATTAACAATCATGTTATGTAAGCTTATGTTTATACTTTTTTTTAAAGTAATTTCTTTTGAATATATGACTACCAACAATCATGCTATTATTATAACACTTAATCAACTAAATATTTTGTTTCTAAACATATAGAATAAATGTTGTTACAAAAATAATTAGTTTTTTTCCAGGCCATTTAAAGGCATAAGGGAAATTGTGTATTTGCACAAAGATGCAACTTCATTTTAGCACATCTGCCTTTTTTTGGCTTTTTTTCCATTTATGATGGAATTTTATACTATTTTGGCAATTGTTTTGTTCTGTTCAAGTAATTTCAATGCTTGTCTCACAGTTCAGACATTTCAGACAAAAGAGTCAACCATTTTAGCCAGTTTACTGCCTTGAAGTTCAATCACATAGCTAAAAAACATACACTGAAATATTTACCTCATGTGTTTTGCTAGCTTTTGATTACTTTATATATATACATATATGTATTTTGTAATTATTTTATTTCTATCACAGTCTATCATCTGTCCTGTTGGGGCTAATTTGGTAAATACTTTTCTGACAATTAAAATTTATATTCTTAAAAACATTTGAATCTTTCTGAATATTTGTCAAAAAAACAAACAAACAAACAAAAAAAAACCTCTGGCCAAATTGTCAATATGAGTTTCTGTTATAATGCATGTTGATTCTGAAGTATGCATTGCAGGATGGCTGGGTCTAAAGCTATTTCAGGAAACCTCTGTTTATACATGTTTTAATAAATTCAATTCCATAAAAACTTTAAACAGGCTGTTTATTTTTAGTTAAAGATTTAATGAAGGCATAAATAGAGACATAAGTAGCCTGTTACCATACAGCTGGTTTCAGAACTAGATTTAAATATTTAATGAATAATGTGCTTAATGCAATGTACATCACTGATGACAAAGAACATGAAACACTAAGTAGTGTCTGTGAGCCATTTTTAGGTATTAGTAAAAATTGAAGCATGAACAAAATTTCTTTTCTATTGGAAATGTACGCAAATGCTTAATATTGTTAAAGTGTTACTAACAGACTAGACTAATTAATTTACATTTCGAGCAAAATCAGTTAAACAATTAACGTTCTGCTGTAAATCAAGAGATTAGCCTGTTGAAAATAACCCAGTAGCGTAAATTTCTTGTGCACAGTAAAATAACTTGAAAATAGGTCAGTATTACTGATCGTTGTAACAAAAAACTGGATGTGCTTATAGCACAGTTCTTTTTAAAAAAAAGAGGATATTGTCTGATGGCAAGTGGCAAATAAAAGTTATAGTGCATTATTATTATTATTATTATTATTATTATTATTATTATTATTACTACTACTCATTTATTATTTATTATTATTACTGCTATTATTATAAATGCATCCATAAGGTAACCATTTTGGATATATGAGGTAAATAACTATTATTAAATTAGAAGGTTTGTGAAATATAAGCACACTTACACCAGAGGTTCCCAAGCTAAAGGTTGCTTCATTTACAAAAGGGGTCGCTAGAGAAACACTCCTCTTTTCTTTCATTTATTTATTTTCCTAATAAACAAAAGAATTACCGAAGATGGATTTTGTGTGCTGATATTTTTAAATGACATTCAGACAAATTAAATGTAAATAAATAGGATGCATGTTATTTTATATTAGATCTCGACTTCCTCCATGAAAGTAACTAGCTTCGTGTCTCAAATCACATAATCTTGTACTGTTCCTGACAGTTATTATGAACAAACACTCATCAGTTTTCCTTTTACAGTTAGTGTCTAAATAGAATACAAATTCACAAGGAACCTAAACGAACTGATAGGTTTGTTTTACATACCAGTCTTGGATAGATAAATACTTCTGAATATTATGTGAGAGTTTTCCCTTTGAGACACAGCTAATGACAATAATCACACCACCAGTGTCTAAAATTTTTACTAACAACCATTTCAGCAAGTATAAAAATGATAATTAAACAAAAGGGAAGTATGAGAGGAAGTCATGAAATAACCATGATATTCAAAGCTTTTCTTGTCATGTGCACAGTGAGGAAAACAAGTTTCCCTGTACAATGAAATTCTTTCTTTGCTGTCCACAGTGAATGCCAAGGCAAGTGCAAAAACGATGTAAAAAATAAACACACACACACACACACACACACACACACACACACACACACACACACACAGACACAAACATAATAAAAAATAAAACTATGCCACAGAATTAGAAATATAGATTATGTAAATATAGAAATATAGACTATGTTTATCTGTATGTGCAAGTGTACCATATTGACTTATGTTGCAATATTGACTTACGTGCAAAACGATAGTACAGTAACATGTGCAAATTGAATGCAACTGTAGATAATAATAGCAGCAGCAGCAACATTAACAAATGTACAAACTGATGTGGGGATGTGGTAGCATAGTGGTTAAGGTGTTTCTTTGTTAAGGTGTACTAGTGAGTGGAAGTTTGTCAGTTCGAATCCCAGGTCCACCAAGCTACCACTGCTGAGCCCCTGAGCAAGGCCCTAAACCCTCAATTGCTCAGTTGTATAAAATGAGATAAATTGTAAGTCACTCTGGATAAGAGCATCTGCCAAATGCCAGAAATGTAAATGGGAAGGAGCAATTTAGTCCAACTAACCTATATAATAGATGAGACTAATCTATGTCCTCTGGCTACCTGTTTAAAAGTCTAATGGCTGAGGAAAAGAATGATTTGTTATGGAACATAAAGGAATTGTCACTTTTGAAAATGCTAAACAAACAAACAAATAATACTAGGGTTTTATTTTCTACAGAAACAAAAACTACAGTTTTATTTTTCTCAAAGGTGAGAAAGAAATGAGCCAATATTAGAATTGCACATAGATAAACATTAAATGCTATTGATTAATTAGGTCGGTATTCCCTATGGTTGGATAGCATCTGGATCCGCCACCTAAACATTGATTAAAAAGGATTCAATTTCAATTCAATTCAATTTTATTTGTATAGCACTTTTAACAATGGACATTGTCTCAAAGCAACTTTACGGAACATAAGAAACATAGTACAAAAGTCAGAGAATAATGTTAGACAAAACCATCCCTAATTAGCAAGCCTGAGGCGACTGTGGCAAGGAAAAAACTCCCTTAGTTGGTAAGAGGAAGGAACCTTGAGAGCAACCAGACTCATTTGGGAGACACCAGAGTGTGATTATATATTATTATAAACATCAGAGAATGTGATTATGAATAATGTCCTTTCTACAGGCACAAACAGTCAAAACGAATTAAAAAGGATGTCATAAAGCATGTGGACTTCTGTCATGCTGCTTTTACATCACAACCACACCAGTTATAGTAAGTAGAAATTAGTGAAATGCCTCAGAAACAGATGGATCATGAATCACCTGGATTTTTTTTAAAAAGAATGAATAATATTTCCTCTCCTTAACCCCTCCTCCATGTTTGTTTTGTTATTACATTTTAGGGTAAACTCGACTGTGTAGTTCAGGCCACAGTACTCCAGATCATTAGGTGGCGGTAATGCACTTATACTGATTTGCCAAGCGCCTTTAAAAACCGCAGAAGAACACTCGTTATTGGAATTGCGCAACAACATGGCTGCCTAGTGTACAAGGTTCTGTTGTTGAGGAGTGTTGACAGACTGCGGTAATATGCAAAGATTCAAAAAGTCGTTTGTGATATAGTTAGGAAGCCTCGCGGTAAGATGGAAGTGTGGCCTCTTGCGCGGGTTTTGTCCCGAATATTGTCGCTTAAAAAATCGGCGTGTGGAGGAGCTTTAGTCACCACCAGTCCCTCCCGGTTTCTCTCCAGTGGTACGACTGTGCTACAGGGCAACGTTTCTCGCTCTTACTTTTCAACAGGGCCACCAGTCACAGAGAGCACCGACCTAGTGTACAGCAGTCATGGAGATCCATCACAAGTGGTCCAGTAAGCACGGGTTACATAACGTAAACACGATCCCACCTCCAGACACCTTCCATCAATTCTGTTGCCTTTTGTCATTGGCAGGTTGGAGACTCGCAAGCTTCCTGAATTGAAAGCTAAAAGTGCCCTTGTGAAAATGCTTGCAGCTCCCATCAACCCTTCGGATCTAAACATGATCCAAGGCAAGAACAATGCGAGCACGCATTATTGAGGTTTCATTGTCAGGTTTTACATTTATTTTATTTGATTTCATGATGTGCCTGAAAAAAAGAAAAAAATCCTGTAAGTTCTAAATGAAAACAAAAGAAGAATCTCTGCTCCAACTTGTTCTGACCAGCTAGCATCTGTCCAAACGCTGTTAATTTTAGTATTAAGGAATCACCTACTATTGCAACACTGTACAAGTTTTGGTCTTTTAAATAAATAAAACAATGAACACTTTTCTGTCAATGTGCTATATCATACTACAATGATAATGCACAAGCAAATGTGTGTCACTGCTGTGGTTCATTTAACCCACTGCTATTCACATGCTCTGTCTGCTTAAATAGGAACCTATGCTATACTGCCTGATCCTCCAGCTGTTGGTGGCAATGAGGGAGTAGGTCAGGTCTTAGAAGTGGGCAGCCAGGTCCAAACAGTCAAGGTGGGTGACTGGGTCATTCCTAGAGATGCTGGTCTAGGTAAGCCTTTGCACCTTAATGTAGCTTCTGTATCCATAATAAGCTTAATGTTTTATTTTATATATATATATATATATATATATATATATATATATATATATATATATATATATATATATTTTTTTTTTTATATATATAAATTTAGACATTTCTTTACAGGCACATGGAGGACTGCTGCTGTTTTCAGTGAGGATGATCTGGTGACAGTGCCCAGTGATATCTCCATCCTTTCAGCTGCCACTCTAGGAGTCAACCCTTGCACTGCATTCCGAATGCTCTCTGATTTTGAGAGTCTCATGCCAGGTAATTTAAGCTTTTATGCCAGTGATAAAAGGTTCGATTTTATTTTGGCCTCATGTTAAAAAGTGAATACTGTTCACATATGTATTTATTATAACCTATGATTTTAGGAGACACGGTCATCCAGAATGCAGCAAACAGTGGAGTTGGACAGGCTGTGATCCAGATAGCAGCAGCAAAGGGTGTTCATACAATCAATGTAGTCAGAGACAGGTAAAAGGATCCTTTAATGTATGTAAAATTGTTATAATTTGTTGTACAGCCATCTTGGTTGCAATTTTTTTTTTAGCTCAAAGTAGTTTACAGTTTATTTGTGTTCATGAATTAAGTGAAAACAAAAGTGTATGATTTGCTTCTCCAGACCGGACCTACAACAGTTGACTGACAGACTAAGAGCAATGGGAGCCACATATGTCATTAAAGAGGAGATGTTAAGAAAGCCGGAAATTAAGGACATCTTCAAGGCTGGTTTCCAAAAAAATAATAATTAACCTAAGATTTTAGTTTTAGAAGTTTTTTTTGTTTTTTTTTTAATAAAACTAGAGCAACACCAAAATGGCTAGTTCATAAAAAAAAAACCAAGAGGAAAGCTACTGCTAATAACAATCTTAATAATACTGTTTATCTGATACAGGTTTATCCTAAACCCAAACTGGCCCTTAATGGTGTGGGAGGAAAAAGTGCCACAGAGCTTCTTCGACATTTACAGTAAGTTACATTGCTGAGATAAGAGTGGTTTTAGTGCTTCAAAAATGATAAAATAATTCATTAATTTTTTACTAAGTAAAACAAAATGGAACAAAACCTGATAAAGGAAGAGTTTTGCTGATACTGTTTGTGCTCTGTTTTGTGTAGGACTGGGGGCACTATGGTGACATATGGGGGGATGGCCAAGCAACCAGTTACTGTGCCTGTGGTAACCATATATATTTTAAACAGCATATATGGCATATTTGTATATACTGAGGTTTTGTTCTTTGGTTTAAGCGGTTTCTTTGTTTAGAGTGCTCTCATCTTCAAGGATGTAAAAGTACGAGGATTCTGGGTCACTCAGTGGAAAAGAGACAATAAGCAGAGTAAGCACAAAAACTCCTCAGTACCATAGGCTTTGTGAATTAACAACCTCATTATCCTGATGCATGTATGGAAAACAAATACTTTTGACATATGATGTGACACGGCAATAAGTTGTTGCTTTCTTAAACTGTATCTGTGATTTGCACAGATGAAGAGGCGTTGCATTTCATGTTGAAAGAGTTATGTACACTAATCCGTGCTGGAAAGCTGTCAACCCCATCCTGCACAGAAGTGGGAATGAAGGACTTCCACAAAGCTCTGGACAATGCCATGAAGCCATATATCTCCTCTAAACAAATCCTGGTCATGTGATCCTCCACAAATTCAGCTTTTAACAATAGAAATTTATCGTACAAAATCCACGTACACAAATTGTGCTTTTAACATTAAAATCCAATAAATGTATCCATTTCTGTAATCCTCAAAAACATTTCATATTAGTTAAAGCCTCAGATACGGCCTATTATTTAATAGGTTACATTTTTGCACCTCACCAAGTTTATGAATATGTATGAGAGGATGAATCATTTTCTTCTACATATACAGTGATAAATGGAGATGTGATATAGCTCAATAAAAAGATTTTCAAATGAGTCTGTTTCTGATTAAACCTAAAACTTAAGTATGACCAGTTTTAACAGCAGTATTGCACAATGCAGGGCATATAGATTTATGTACATAATTAGGATTAGTAGCTGGCCCACAGGCTTATAGCAAGTGTGAACATTATAGTCAGAAGTGCTGGGATAGCAGAAGAAGCCCCTTCCTTCGCCACACAGTGCTCATAAGCCTCAAAGCTAACCTCTCTCATGGCACACACATGGTCAATTCGGCAATCTGCGTTGCATACTGAAAGGTCATAGTTTACAGAGTTGAAGCTGTAATATTTCTGCAGGTAGCAGTTCTCATGTGCTATCTGTTCCGACACCTGGTGCATGGAGATAGGGGAGGCATCCGGCACTTTGAATGTTTCAGTCAGACGATACTCCTTCTCCCAGCGTGCACGTGCAATGTTTGCATGGGTCAAGTTCAGGTAATAGGTCACTATGTCCTAAAGGATTATGGAATGGAAGAGACTTGGTCACACAGATTGTCTTTAAAAATGAGGGAACAAAAAATAAAATGTTTAACGTTACAATGATCAGCCATAACATTATGACCACCTGCCTAATATTGTGTTGGTCCTCCTTTTGCTGCCAAAACAGCCCTGACCTGTCAAGGTGTGGACTCTGCTAGATCCCTGAAAGTGTGCTGTGGTATCTGACACCAAGATGTTAGAGGCAAATCCTTTAAGTCCTATAAGTTGGGAGGTAGGGCCTCCATGGGCCCCAACCTCGCAACTTACAGGACTTAAAGGATACTTACATGACTTAAAGGACTTAAAAGGACACTTTTGATAGATACTGACCACTGCAGACCAGGAACACCCCACAAGATCTGCAGTTTTGGAGATGCTCTGATCAAGTTGTCTAGCCATCACAATTTGGCCCTTGTCAAACTTGCTCAAATCCTTATGATTGGTCATTTATCTTACTCCTAACACATCAACTTTGAGGACAAAATGTTTACTTGCTGCCTAATATATCCCACCCACTAACAGGTGTCATGATGAGGAGAAAATCTGTTATTCACTTCACCTCTCAGTGCTCATAATGTTATCCCTGATCGGTATATTGGCTTAAGGGTTTGTTTTTAATTAATGGTTTGGATGGATACTGTTATCATACCTCAACCAAAAGTGTTTTAGTGTTATACTCAAACACCCGAATGGCAGGATTATTTGCACCATCTACCACTCCAGGTAGTGTTGTTTTCCAGGGTGTAACTCCTGGACTCAGGAACATTGCACTGATTGGAGATCCTGTACAAATTCACTTAGTTATTTTGTGACAGAAGTATTCCACTTATTAACATTAATAACATTTTATGATTATAACACTACATATGTTCACAATCAATATGACTGATGATACCTCCTGAATTGTAGAACATCCGAAAGCTGTCAGTATGGTGATGACCAAAGAACTGGCCGTTAATAATGTCATGATATTTCTGAATAAGCTCTATATATTGTTGATTGAACTCAGGCCTGAACCATGGCTTATGTCTTTTCTTCTCAAAAAAACCAGGTGGGACATGACCCACAATGTACACCTGATTAAGGAAAAAGAGGCAGTACTATTCATATGAACATTATACAACGCAAACTTCCATTATATACACTTTGTTCATAACTTGTTAAGTGTTTAATATAAAGAAAAATATGACCTTTTCCTTGTTTTTGGCAGCTTCAGTGAGCACTTGGTCTGCCCATTTAAACTGGTCGGCTGGATCTTTCATATTTTCTGTGATTTTGTTCTGGTCATAATACAGATTAGTATTTAGGACCAGAACTCTGAACCCAGTTTGATTCAGCAGCTTTTCTGTATAATATGCACCTGAAAACAAAACAAAATGAATTCTACTTAAATATTGAAATTCATTTCTTATATTAAAAATCAATCAGACCCATGGTTAAATGTGTGTTTGTAGAAGTTTCTTCAATATCTTTGCACGTTTGTAAAGACTTCCACAGACTCCTTTACCTTTTCTAAAAGTATCCCTTGATGCTGGATCCAGCCAGTCTTCCCACAGCTTTTGTACTTGCTCATAAATGTTGCTTTGTGTGGGTGGCAACTGACTCTTGGGATGGTAATCATGATTGCCCAGAGCTGAGTAAACCTTTGTTTCTGAGAAAGCAAAAAATAAAAAAAAGGTTTTATGATCTATACTTTTAATTGTTCTGGATAGACCTAAGGTCCATACATCCTTCATAGTATGCATATTATATATATATATATATATATATATATATATATATATTAGTACAGTACATACTAGGAAACAGTGTTTTTATGAGGTTGGTGAGATTGCCAATGATTCTCACAACAGCCTCTTCTCCCAGATCTTCATTAGGGACATGAGGTGTATCATCTCTGTGGAGGAGGTACAAATAGTTTACATTAAATGTCAGAAACTATATGCTGGTTGAAACACATCTTGTGGATGACATTTATTATCAATGTAAATAAAATTAAAGAACTACATTTCTATTTAAAAGGGAATAAGTTCACAGCTGGATATTTTACAGTATCCTTAAGAAATACATATCACGAATGACAATGAATACCCGGTCCAAATAATGAAGTCTGGATTAGGTAGGATATCCTTCATAGCATGCACTGAGGAACTGATGAGGTCCCATGGTGAATCACAAAGATAGTCTCCAAATTTCCCTGCTTGTGGGGTTGGACGATTCCCACTTGAATCACATACTGATCCTAAATTTCCATCTGCTAATTTGTATGTAGGATCCCAGTGGAGGTCAGTGATATGCCAAAAGCTACCTGAAATGCATAAATGAAATGTACATTACAAATCTGTATCATTTCAATCTACACTGTGACACCTAAGCCACTTTCATGTCTTTACTTCTATGCCAGGCCACACAATCTTAACATGCCTGGTATCTCATGATTATATTTTAACTTACCACTGCTGTACATGTTTATAGTTATCTCCTAACTTGATTCAAGGGCCAAGGACTATTTTTAAGATTCGTTTTCAACCGGTTTTATATTCCTATAACACTGCCTTTAATTCTATTTATATAGTGGACTATCCGGTTGCATACTCTGGAAACACTTAAAGATAATAATCATCATTTTAAGCCTATTTCATCTTCACAGATGTATATGTTTACAGATAAGCTTTTTACAGTACTCACCTGTCAACAGCTCGCCTTGCCCAGAGATACTTAAAACAGCAATAACAAGAACTTTCAAGATGCAGTCCATAGTGAGACGTATCCAACTACAGTGAAAGCAGAAAGCAGCTGGCCCATGAATTAGCAAAGGCATGTAATCACCAACTGACAGTAAAATGACTGATAAGATAAAGCAGATGGTGCAAGTGGAATGACTCACATCTTAAACATTTTAACACCACTAGCAAAATATATATAATCAGTAACAAACACTCTTGAAGCCTATGTTAGTACATGTTGATTTAAAAAATCAGTTGTAAACTTGTGTTTCCCCAGGATTGTTTTTTGGTTAAAATTATGATTTTTTAAAAAAATCAACTGGAGGCTAAAAGGGGAAGTGAGATGAGGACTTTGTCCATGCTATGAAAGTGAACAGTAATTAGCTGACCCAAAGCTAATCACATGTTGCAACATACGTATAGTTTGTATAAATATCTTGAATAAATGGCAAAAGAGCCTAAATGAATACATAACATGAATAATAATGTATTCATGTTATTAATAATATTTGCTTATGATAAATAATATTCACAATATCTGAAACAACATAGAAAATGTGAGGAGAAATAAAATGGGAAAAGGGGGGGTAAGATGAAAGAACATCAATCAGAGGGCAAAGTTTGGGTGGAATTTAAGTAGGTTATAGGTGGTTGGCATTGGTGGCTCAGTGGTAGGTTACTCGCCTATCACGCGGAAGGCCCGGGTTCGATTCCAGCCAATGCCTCAACCCCAGCCACTGGATGCAGTGCCGGTCCCAAGCCCGGAAAAATGGGAGGGTTGCGTCAGGAAGGGCATCCGGCGTAAAACATTTGCCAAGTTGTTGTGCGGACCAGTTGGTCCGCTGTGGCGACCCCGAACAGGGAGCAGCCGAAAGCAACTTCTATAGGTGGTTGCCATTCATTATAGAAAAATACCCAGCTACCATAATATTGAAAAGCCATAGAGAAATAGTTGTGGTTTTGGTGGACTTCTACAGACACCTGTCATTTTACTAATAAAGAGGTGAAGGGTAATATATCTAACAGTGTGGATAAAAACTAATTGTTTCAAGTCCAAACCGTGGGAACCCTAAAAACTGGAGAAGTAGGGAACACATCAAACTTTAAATATAGTTTCTATGTAGTTATTAAAATAATTCTGAGGCACAGGACAAAAAAATATGTGACTCAAATTACATACAGAAGTGTGGCATCTGTCAGAGATGTCATCATTGTTAGGATATATTAGAGCCAAGCCTTTAAACAGTGAATCCTTTGTAATATTTTAAACTGTATGAACGCGCACATATTGTGTTTCTATGTATTCTGTTAAAGGCACACTCCCACCATTCATCCACAAACCCTCACCCAGCTCATGCTCCCAGACACTTTTAGATTTAGCAATAGGATAAACCACTAAATCCAAAAGTTGACAGTAGATCCTTGAAATGAATGCCTTTTGAGAGAGGTTGAACTAAGGAAAATCTGCCCACATTTGTTTAGGTGGTAAACAGTGATAATTTAGAAATAGGGTAATAGAACAGGTAAGAAATTGGCTGCAGAGGAAAGGTTTGCACAACTGCAAAAGTACCATCCTTACAGAGATCACTGAAATATCTTACATTTTCATTTCTGGCATTTGGCAGACGCTCTTATACAGAGTGACGGTCAAGAGTGCTTTAATTAGATCTTATTCCTTTCCTTTGCTTTGATTTGATCTTATTCCTTTACCAGACCACTCCTGGAAATCATGGTCTGTAAATCAATGGAGAAAATAAGTGATTTATAAATAACTGCAGTAAAAAAAGGAGGCAGAAACAAATTTAACTGGCCCTATATCTTAAGGGTAGAAATGACTACTGTATTGTCTGTGTAACATGAGGTGTTAATTGGTAAAACCTCTAATGAAATGGATAAAAATGAATTTGCCTTAAGCTAAACCATGCACACATGAAAACCTAAGCCTCAAATGATCATTTCTTATGTCAATCTCTTGTAAAAACACATTCACTTGAAATTAAATTTCAAATGGGAAAATATCTTGGGTGTCTATAGATTTAATGTTCCAACTCAGAAATCTAATGGAAGAGCCAATGGAAGAGTTAGGTAACTGCCAAGAGTCATTTTATTGTGCAGTATGATTTTCTGCTCAATATTGTATCATGACATTTGCTGGGTTGATTGAAAAATCTTGGTCAGCTTTAAGCCCATTTGGTGGTATCTTTCACAGTGAAAAAACACAGACAACAGTAATCCTATGTAATTATCCAGCAAGTGAACATTTTCCAGAATAAATGGCCAAGCGTAAGGATTTGAGTGAGTTTGACAAGGGCCAAATTGTGATGGCTAGACAACTGGATCAGAGCATCTCCAAAACTGAGCTCTTGTGGGGTGTTCCCGGTCTGCAGTGGTCAGTATCTATCAAAAGTGGTCCAAGGAAGGAACAGTGGTGAGCTGATGACAGTTTCATGGGCGGCCAAGGCTCATTGATGCATGTGGGGAGCGAAGGCTGGCCCATGTGATCCGATCCAACAGATGAGCTACTGTTGCTCAAATTGCTAAAGAAGTTAATGCTTTTTCTGATAGAAAGGTGTCAATACACAGTGCCTATTGGGTCAGGGATGTTTTGGCAGCAAAAGGGGGACCAACACAATATTAGTCATAATGTTATGCCTCGTCGGTGTATACTATAATTATATTATTGTTGATACTTATACTAGCGTGCAATTATTGCACACTCTGTGTTGTTTCGTGTAGCTCTATGTTATTTTGAAGTAGCACCATGGTCCTGGAGGAACGTTATCTCATAGCACTATGTACTGCGTCAGCTATATATGGTTGAAATGGCAATGAAAGTTTCTTGACTTGACACTGTAACATGTAGGTTACTGCAGAGATGTTCACAAGTCTCTCATCTGGAGTCTGAGTCAAGTCTGAAGTCCTTCAGCTGGAGTCTGAGTCAAGTCTGAAGTCCTTCAGCTGGAGTCTGAGTCAAGTCTGGAGTCTTCTGTCACGAGTCCGAGTCGAGTCTCTAGTCATTTCATGCGTTATTGAGAAAAAAATAGTCTATTTAAAAATCCTGTAAATATACTTTTTTCAAAGTTGTTTTACGTAGACAAAACTGTTATCAGTGTTGGAAACAGTTGTGTTGCTTAATATTTTTTAATAACCTGTGATACTTTTTTCAGGATTCTTCAGCAGCATTTGTTCGAGGTAGAAATCTTTTCTGACAATATACACTACTATTCAGAAATTTCAGGGGTCAATTTCTTTCTTTCTTACTAGAAAAGACTTGTTGGAAGGGGTTTCTATTTGGAATTGGTGCTGGTCTTTTCGGCTTTCTGTTTACCAAAGCATCCGAAAACTATTTCCAACCTTGTTAATAAATTAGCATATTAGAATGATGATGCTAAGTGAGGCGGCGACAGTCGCTCGTTATAATATACAGCGTTGCTACTGATGACAGTCATTATCAGAAAACTGCGAAAAGTTTCCAGCTGTTTCAGGTCAATATAAAATTGAAGGCATGCTGATTGCGATATATTCAGATGGGGGGAAACTGTACAATACCTTCGCTCTCTCTCATTCTTTGCATGTGGCTGATCTTCCATACATTCCTTCTTACACATTAGAAAATGCAAATGATAAAACATACGGCACTGCAGGTCCTGCCATGTTTCGTGAGACTCTTATCACGACATTTCGGATTTTACGCGCCGCACACGGCCAATATACGTCATTGAATTCTATAATAAGGGTCCGGTCCGATCTACTGCGATACAGCATACACAAATAAGACACGTAATCTTTCTTTATGATACCAGTAGTTCAGGATAAAAGACTCGAGTTGATTTTAAAGTATTCACGAGTCTTTTATGTCTAGTCGAGTCAAGTCTGAAGTCATTTCAGTTCGAGTCTGAGTCGAGTCTGAAGTCCATGAAAATGCGACGAGTCCGAGTCACTGACTCGAGTGAACATCTCTGGGTTACTGTAAACTGTTTAAGCATGTCTATAAGCAGCATTTATCTAATTGGATACTGCATTTGCATTCATGACAAATGAGACAAATAACATTTTACCAAAATGAAATAAAAACATTTTATTTATCAAAAGCAAACGCTCTATTTTAAGTTGTACCTCATTTGAATCAATAAAGTTTTCATTTTCAAAACGTGGCTTTCCCGGCAGTTTTGTAACGCATGCGCGAACTCAGTGGCTGCATTTCAAATTCTTCCCTACTCCCCATATAAGTGCACTGCGTAGCGTTTAAAGTAATGGCTTCTGAGCCCTACGTAGTGTTCTTAAAAAACTTACAGGGAGCCAATTGTAGACTAGCCTCTGTGAATATCCTATGCGCGGGGAATACAGGCATTGAGTGCGGCAAAAAAAACCCAAAACCATAAGTGTTGTGCTTGTTATTGTGTGTGGAGGCTGCTAACTTCTTTCTTATAGTTTGAAGAACTTCTTGCTCACATTGATAAAATGTGGAATCAAGGTATGCAGCTTTAATAACTTTAATGTGCGTAACTTTCTTTACAAAGTTTGTGGCTAAGCCGGCTAACAAGAATGCTCTATGAAGAGAACATACCGTGCTAGCGCATTAAATATTCAACCACACTGACTCGTTTACCTAATTTATTCTCTAAAGACTATAGCGGGTTTAATGCCTTTTGCTTAACTAGCTACACTTGGAGAGATTATTGAGGCGGACTTGTCATCAGATGCTGAGTATAAATAAAAGCAGTCTAGCTTTATTTTGGATAGCTATAATCATCTGTTCTGATGTGAATTTGAAGAGACCTTAACAGGTGTAGCAGTTGAGTGTTCTTTACACACATAATACGTGTTGCCAGTGTTCCATGTGAATTACTTACTAATAACTAATACATGCGAATACATCAAAAAGCCACTAGAAGTCGCCAGCTAATGGTGATAATATTAGTTGAAACGTTGTGGTGCTTTACATGTCATCAAGAAGGAAGACAAATAAAAGTCTGTATGACGATAAAAAAAAAATTATAACATTGTAGTAGATTACAAGAAAAAAGTGTTTTTGATCATGGTTCTACAAAGTATATACACTATTGCCAAAAGTTTTGGGACACCTCTCCAAATCATTGAATTCAGGGGTTGGGCTTGGCCCCTTAGATCCAGTGAAAGGAACTCTGAATGCTTCAGCATACCAAGACATTTAGGACAATTTCATTCTCCCAACTTTGTAGGAACAGTTTGTGGATGACCCCTTCCTCTTCCACCATGACTGCACACCAGTGTGCGTATATATATATATATATATATATATATATATATATATATATATATATATATATATATACGCAACCCTCCCATTTTTCCAGGGTTTTATATATATATATATATATATATATATATGTATATATGACACAAAGGAAATGTTATAGATGGAATAACTTTTTATAACGTTAATAACATGTTTGTGTTACTTGTAAGTACAGCCAAACAGAGCGTTTAATGGGATGGAACGGGACAAGCAATGGTGATGATTGAGGATAACCCTAGTGCAGATCAGACAGGTTTTACATACTGGTGGCGAGTCAACTGACCCTGATCTCACATGTATAACCTGCAGCCTTGATGTGCGCTGGAGAGTTGTATGATGTGTTGCATTGAACACCAACATCTACTCAAAAAGTCACTAGACTTGTTGCTGGGTGTGTGTTTTTTTTAAAATAAAGCAGTCACAGACAAAGTCAGGGGCATTGGTGGCTCCGTGGTAGGTTTTTCGCCTATCATGCGGAAGGCTCGGGTTCGATTCCCAGCCAATGCCTCAACCCCAGCCACTGGATGCAATGCCGGTCCACAGCCCGGAAAAATGGGAGGGTTGCGTCAGGAAGGGCATCCGGCGTAAAACATTTGCCAAGTTGTTGTGCGGACCAGTTGGTCCACTGTGGCGACCCCGAACAGGGAGCAGCCGAAAGCGGAAAAAAAAGTCAAAGACAAAGTCACATATATTGTAATTGGCCTTAGTAACTCGCTGTGGTTTTTTTTCTCTTGTTTTAGGATCATATGGAGAGGCTAGCATGGGTGGAGGATATACTCAGTCACCAGGCGGCTTTGGCTCACCTGCTGCTTCCCAGGGAGGAGAGAAAAAAGGGGTCTGTATTTCTTATATAGTGAAAGCACAGATGGGCCATTTCCGTGTCATTGCCACCCATCATTTGTTCCTTTAATTGTAGTGTTTATTACATTTGTGTGCTTTTTGTAGAGGACACGGGCACAGCAGATAGTCCCCTGCACCGTCTCACAGCTCATGTCTGCAATCCAGGCAGAGGATGTCTTCAGAGTAAGCGAAGTGGAGGTTGCACAAGTGAGTTTCACTTCTCATCTGTACACTCCCTTTAATGTAATATGATGTATGATATATTTCTCATATGCAATTCTGTATTAAACATTTCTAAAGCATTCTCTTTTTTCTAAGGGATTCAGTGATGTGTGTGTGTGTTTCATAGGTTACTATTGTTGGAATCATCAGAAGCACAGACAAATCCATGACTAACATTCAGTACAAAGTAGATGACATGACGGCAGCTCCCATGGATGTGAAGCAGTGGGTAGATACAGAGGTAGGACCAAAGCAAGGTGCTTCCTCATTTGGTGTAGCAGATGAGATAACATGAAAATTTACTTTTATTGATCCCCTGTAGGGGAAATCCAGGTCAACACACAGCATAGCGAAGAGGAGCACCAACATATATGTCAAAAATAGTGTAAATTAAAATAGTAAAAAGTCAAGAAGCTTTTATTGTCATTTCAACCATTTATAGCTGAAGCAGTAAATTGTGAAATGAAACAACGTTTCTCTGGGACCATGGTGCTACATAAAATAATGTGAAGTTATTATAAAGTGCATAGTGTGCAACCTAATGCATAATATAAGAAATAATTAAATAGCAACAGTAAAATAAATTAAATCAGATAACAGTATTATTCCATTACAGGAAAAGCATGCTATTGTTACAACATTAAGAGTAATGTGATGGCAATAAGACAGTCCATAGCCTAATGTTTGGATTGGTCTGGTAGATTGAGATTTCACATTACAAAAAATTTTGCTTTGTAAATTTATGTTTTTCCATAATTATCTCACCATTTGGTATGCACATGACTAATTTAGGTGCATTGAAATGTTTCAAAAGAGGAATGAACTTCCTCTTTTTTTCATTTTGAGTAAGGTTAAGATAAGTGTAGAGTAAGGAAGGGTTATTTCTTAATTCTTAGTTTAGTTCTCATTCCTGTTTAGTTGTTTTATAGATTGAAGAGAGAATGTGTTGATTACAATGACTATCTACAGCATAGTTAAGGCAAAGGGTATTGATTTTAGTTTCTACAATGGCCTGACTAACATAATGATACGTTTATATTAATTTGCTGATTCTAGAAATTTAGTGTTCCTATAACAGACCATTCACAGGGAACTTTAAGGCGGATTCTCCATATAATCTAAGCTTAATAATGAACTTTTTAAAAGTCTGTTGTCAAGCAAAGAAAATCATCTGATCTAATGCGTTTTATTTAACAATTGCGGAAGTAGCAGTGTCAGCACTTTGTAAAAGTCAGTACATTTCCTGATACAGGCATTAGTTTCTATTATCATTCTAGTTAAATAAGCTAAATGCAGTCATTTCCTTACCAGCACTTGTTCATACTCCTCTCTTAAAGTTAAAGGAAAGGGTTTTGCTTTTTTTTTAAAAAAAAAAAAAGGGCGTCACCAGGAACCACAGATTCCTCTTTCATGAAGATTCGCCGTTACTTCCCCAAGTTAAATATAACTAGAAACAATTAACGTGTGAATAATAATGACATGTAATTTTCTTGGCCTTGGAGTCCAGGTTAATGATTTATCCACCACTATAATCAGTTTCATTCACTGATATTTTCCGAATACAGGATCATTTGAAAAGCATATAAATTGCTATTATTTGTGCAATGGTATACAAAGAGTTTGGTAAGTGATTGTGGTGTTTAGTATATGGCCATTTCTTAAAATTTGATTTTGATACAAATTTTAATTTTGTTGCATCACTAAGTGTAGATGCAAATAACATTTTTTTCTAAAAAAGTGCAACTGTCACTCTTAGGACCCCAGTGTGGACAGCTCAGTCATTCCTCCGGACACGTATGTCAAAGTCTCAGGCAATCTGCGTTCTTTTCAGGTAAAGAGCAATGATTTACTTATGATTTGGATTTTTTTTTCCTTTACTACTTATTTTTTTTATTACAATTATGAATTGTATTAAAATCAAGCAGTAATGTTGAATGCATTTTAGAAGTCTGCCACTGTTGATTAGTATTTGTTCCCCCATTTATTTTCATTTGCTAAGATTTTGCTCCTTGACAGTTGACATTATATTACAGGGGAAAATCAACACATGATTAGGAACATGTTTTAACTTTGGACAATGCTGCTACAAGTTATCACTCAAAAATTCACAAAAACATATAAAAAATTTTTTTTTAAAAAGTTAATACAATTTACATGAATGGTTAATAATTGTATAATAATTTAATTCTATAATAATAATTTTAAAAGGGTGTTTTGAGTGCTCTGATATTAAATTACACCTTGGAAGCCCCACCCTTTCCCCAATCTCTTGTTAATTTCAACTCCTCTTGCTTATTGTCAATGTTTTGATTTCATTAACATGCAGCTTATAGCTTCTTTTTTTATATATATATATATATATAACAGAATAACAGGTCTTTGGTGGCATTCAGTGTTCGGCCATTAGAGGATATGAATGAGATCACATCTCATATGCTGGAGGTTGTACAAGCTCATATGCTGCTGAGCAAGCCACACAATAAGGTGAGAGTCCTCTGCTCAGCCACAAAACCAGTTGTACTTCCTGTGCAACAACACAACAGATACCAATTTGTTAGTTTATACAACCAATGTGTTAGTACTGCTGGAAACATGCATGCTCATCTATATGATATACAGAATATAATGCATAAAATTAGAATGACGAAATGGTATGAACTAAAAAAATCTTGTTTTTTAAGTGTGTTACGTGTAATCTGTATGAATGCACTGTCAATAGGCTGGAACAAAGTGAAAATTTTCTCCCTTTTTTTCCTCTATTTTTTTTTTCAGATGGGAGGAGGAGGCAGCATGAATAGCAGCATGGTGTCCCGCCCTGGCCTGGGTGGCATGGGCATGAGTGGTAGTTACTCTGGTGCGAGTGCCATGGCCAATAATGGATTAAACCCTAATCAAAATCAGGTAAAATTTATAATAAATGCATGATTACCAGTGTAGATTATTATTTTAATGGAAATATTAGAGGATTATTTAAGTTGCTGAAATGTTTTGTGGTGTACTGTGAGAGTTTTCTTACGTCTGATTCCATACTTAATATTTAAGTCATTGAAGTGGCCACTGGAAAAAATTACTATATAAAGAGATTACTCTTTATATAACGGCAAATAAAAGAATTAAAGACAACACATGATTTTTTTGTGATTTTTTTTTTCCCCTCTTCTGGTTTCTCTTATGTAGGTTTTATGTCTTATAAAGAGCTGCCCAGAACCTCAAGGGATCAGCATACAGGAGCTAAAGCAAAGACTAAGTGGCATGAGCATGACTATAATCAGGTACCTGTTCCTTTCTCTGTGTTACTCTCCTTTGCATACTTTTTACACTTACAAATACACATCTATACCTTTTTCTGTCATTTGGCCAGAATTATGGATTGGAGAACAATTAAAGGTTGCACCATGCAACATTTTAAAGGCTTTAAATACTCATTGGTGCTTTCAAATAAGGACCTAAATTAAAACTACCCTAAAAAATATCAATAACGTCTATATTTCTTATGCAATCGTTTATGAAAAGTGGGCCGCTGCTAATGTTGTATAATGGTGTAGTAATCATATGATTATGTATGATTACATATGATTACGTATGATGAATCACTACATTCACTAGTTCATTTACTAGTCCTACAGACTCCCTAATTACAGACTGATTTCTTTAACATTATTTATCAGAGCCATACATATTTCTTTTCATGAACCAACAAAACACATTAGGTCCAATTTAACTTTAGTTATAAATATACTTGTTTAAGTTATTGATGTATGGATTAAAGGATCAGTCTAACAGGCTAATAACTACAAGGACTTCATAATAATTGTAATAATTTTGATTATGATAGGTTGTGATTTGCACCACTTTAAATAAAATGAAAATAACAGGCCCCCTGACTTTACTCCACACTCTCTCACTGCGCACAGTTTGAGAACTACTGCACTAGACTACAAGAGTGAATTCACTAAACACTGAAGTAAATACACTCCATTGTATTCACAGGCAGGTTGTGGACTTTCTCAGCAATGAAGGACACATTTTCTCTACTATCGATGAGGACCACTTCAGATCAACAGATCAAGAAGCCTAAGAACCATTTTGCAACTCAACACTGCAACAAAAATAATAAAACTAAATTTGTTTCTGCTCACACATTGTATTCACTTCCTCAACAAGTGCAAGAAGCATATACTGGACTGGAAATACAGTCGTGTGTATTGTGTGTAAACTTGCCAACACAGTGGTTATTCATGCAAAGTTATTGTCGTTTGTGAGGGGAAATAGAAAATCCAGAAAAGAATAACAAACAAGTGTTTTTTTGTAAACATTTTAATATTAATGTACACATTGTCCTTTAAAAACATTATCATTAAATAAATGGTTTATTTGTAATGTCTTTTTCTTCTTTAGGTGCTACTATTTTGTTTATTTTCATACTTCTTAATAAAAAGTTCAAATACAATCTCTATCTATATGCATTAGACATTTCACACCACAAGACTTTATCTTCAATGAAGTGTCATTTTCAAGATTATAAAGGACTAGTAAAACATGATATGATCAAGAGCACTTAGCAAGTCTTCCACAGGTTCGTAGTCATGGTCGCTGTCTGAGGGTTTTCTTGCTGTTTAGGTAGAGAAAATGGGGGGGGTTTCAAAATTAGCAATGTATCTAGGCCTTACAAAAGATAGCATTGATTTTTTTTATTCAGACACCTATGAAAAAGATTAAAGCTTTTTTTTTTCCCCCAAATGTCCACTGACCTGTATTATGTGGCTTTTCATGCTGTTGTCTTGGGGATTTCACATACATATTTGGTATGGCTAAACTCTCTGTGACAGACTTTCTAGGAACCAAAGGAGGGGGTACATCTTCTGTCTAATTTGCATAAAGGAAGCAGAAAGGGAAGAACTGTGAAGATGCCAACATTTAAGACTAATTTAGCTGAAGAAAAGGGGAAGTCTGTAGTTTGTGTTCCGGAGACTTGATTTGGTTTTTAAAAATTTGAATAAAGCCATAGTTAAGTCACTGTTCTTTAAAATGTGAAAGAACACGAAGTAAAAAGGAAAAATCAGAATCTACCATAGAGAAATTAAATGAAAGTTGAAAGAGGTTCATGTGAAAAATGCTTACTTCATTTGGTGGTGGTGGAGCTGGTCTACGTTTTGTTTGGCATGGAGGTGAACGGTTCAGTTTCGCAGTGTGGCTACTTTTGATGGGCAGAGTGGCATCTTTAGGCTCAGCACAAACCTTCGGTGATGGTAAGGTCAATGATCTTCGCTTAGGAGGACGTGGTGGAGGAGGAGCCATAGGTTTTTCGATAAGCTTATGATATTCATGGTAGAATTGCTCTGTTACCTCAGTGACTGTCTGTAGGTGGACCCCTGGACTCTTGCAATCAGGCCAGGGTAAGGGGTCTGAGATGAATGACAGAGATAGTTGCAGCCAACGGACAGGCAATTCAAAGCATTTGTCTGGAGTACTGGGCAAGCTGGCGAGCACAGTGGTCTCTTCTAGAATACCTTCCAATCTCAGAGCTGCTAAACCTGCCAGTGGATCTTTTTCCAGTGTTTTATCATGATTCACCACTTTGACATCCAGAGGAAAGGAGAAGTTCTTGATAAGTTCGGCTAAACCATACTTTTTCTTGTCTGACAGTTTCTCAACAAAGTTGGCTGGAGTAAATAGAGGGAGGCAGACCTCACTTTCTCTTCTCTCATTCTCATCATCATCATCATCTTCATCCTCATCTTCAATCCGTTTGCAGATCAAGCTTTCCACACTCTGTGTAGCCTCTAACTCACCTTCTGAACTATTTTCTGTCTGTAATCTCAAAACCTCCAGCTGTTCGCCAGCAGTAAGAGAAGGCACTCCTTCCTCCTCAACACCTTCAAAGTGCTTTGTCACAGATACCTTTAGTCCTGGAGAGAGTGAAAATGCCATATACACTTCGTACACTGAGCTAAACTCCCTTGCTCTTCTTCGTATCTGGCCACCATAGCCCTGAGAAAGCAGGAAGTACTGCTTGGTTTTTTTCCCCTTTGGGGCACATGCTAACACCATCTGAGTTGTATTGCGCTTGTGCAGCACAAGATGCTTGCCTGTTTGTAGCTCTTTGAACCAGCTGCAGCAAAAGAACGAATTAGCTACAGGTCCCTCCAAGATCTCTGCCATAGTAGGAAAGGCCTCCTTTGACTGAGCAGCTACCTCAGCTAGAGATAGAGGAGTTACGAATGTTATATGTTTACACTGTTCAGTCACGTCAATTACATCCACTTCCAGGGTGGAGGGAAATGTCACTATGTTCTTTCTCACTGTGAAAATAACAATAATAACCATGCTTCAAATACCAAAGATATTTAGTTACATACTCAAACAAATGATGGAAAGAAAGAAATATTAGGTGAGTTAAATTAGTAGTACATACTGTGCATGATGCCTTGGATTTCATAGACTGGGTTAAAAAACAAGGGGATGCCACATTTATTTGGTGTTGCCTTACAAAACCGTCTCCTGCACAGCCTGGAGGAGCACATGATCTCATGAAGGGAGTAGCCACGGTCATTCTGGCATTCATAGAACTCTCCGTGACAGGAGAAGGGAATGTGCACTTCTGCAGAGGCTTCCTGCTGGCCCGTGAGCCGACAGCGAACAAAACTCTCCCTGTCCTTATTGAGATCAATAGTTAGAAGAGTCATCTTTGTTCCAGCTGGAACTGTGAGGTTCTCAATGATAAGCTCATTTTTGCTAAAGAAGGTGAATGAGCCAAAGGCATCTACACCAACAGGTACCAGGCCTACTATCTCCTCTATTGTATTGTAAGGTAGATCCTCAGGAACCAGTGTGAACAGACCTGAGGATGAGCATTAGCAGACAGGAAAAGGAATGACTACAGCATGTTAGTGTCCAATGGTACTTGAATATAAAATATTGCTGTAGTTTAGTCTTCAAATTTGGGTACTTGTACATTCCTTATGCATTACTGGGTTCTTTTGCCTATTTCAGAAAATAACATTTTCTCTTTTCTCTTCACTGCATTCTAATACTTATTTACAGATATTCATTACAGATTACAGTGGTAGATTTTGTTTTCTTTTTAGATCTACTGGATTTCCAATAGCAAGAATTTATATTTTCTTTTTCTATAGTATGTTTCAGGGTTTATTTATTGATTTATTGATATATATATATATATATATATATATATATATATATATATATATATATATATATATATATATATATTTATATTTTATTTTTTATTTATTTATTTATTTTACAAATTGCTTGTACCGTTGTCAAGTGTGCGAAACCATGTTAATTCAGTTACTATTTCAAGACCTACCTGAATGGCTGATGGGTAGCTCAAATGATGTTTTATTGATAATGTCGTCACAAGAGACAGACAGCAGCTTAATGCTTGTAATCTTCACCAAGTCACCAGTAGACAAACACACTTCACACCCTGAGATCTCATACACTGAGCCTGTAAAACAATGCTCCAGTCACTACTAATTAAACAAAGTATTACAGTGCCATTGGCAGACAATAAATTATGCCTAACTATCCCTAGAATGAAAGCTCTAATAAAATTCAGATTGATAGTCAGCATGTACTTTACCAGTCAAAAAAAAACAAAAAACCCACAACAACTATAAAACATTGTAATCATAAATGGGCTGGGGGGCGCTAAAAAACAAAGGTTTACTGACCCAAATATCTGTTCATGTGTGACCTTTGTTTTGATAATAAAGAACTCCAATGAAGTTGAGAAACAAGAAGAAAATTAAGGCGCGCTCAGCAATCTTTCTTAATAGCGACATATAGGGGCTTCATAATCTTATTATGCTCCTAATCAATGTAATACATAAAGGTCGCAGCATGCAAATGTCAGGATTAAACAATTAATAAAGCAATGTATTGTCAACGGCCTTCTTACCTTGGAAATAAACTCCGGAGCAGACCTGCAATATGCGCGGTAAGGACAAATTATCTACATTTTTTATGTAATCCTGCAGAGTCAAAACATCGTCACTTTTCTCCATCCCTAAAAAATTCCTAAACCCTTGACACCAGAACCTACAAATGCGATTTACAATGCACAGGGGTTTTTTTTCCCCCGACAAAGCATATGAGATGTCACTGGTTCCGCTTCAGTATAGTATATAACCAGAGGTCTGGCCACTTCCTCCTCACACGTTAGTTTCTTTTTAACGGTCCCCATGAAGTACGCAGACCATTTAACTTCTGTAAAGTTTTAATGTGGACTACCGTGAAAACAAGTCGAAATGTTTAAATACAGAAGTGCATGCCCCTCTAACGGCTGTCTGAGCATTGCAAAATAACGTAAAACTGTACAGAAGGATTAATTTGTTAAAATTATGACGTATGAAAAATAAAATTACGTTCTTAACTCACACGCACGCACACACACACACACACACACACGCACGCACACGCACACACACACGGGTAGAAAAGCTATAAGGAAATAACTAACTTGGGTAATAACTATTAGAATACTTTTTTCAGAAACCTGATAAGGCTGTTCTGATAAACAGGCTGGGATCTGATAAAAGTATTAGTATGGATTACATTTTTACATACAGAAACGCCCTCACAGTAAACGTGATAGATTTCATAGACAGGAACCTCAACACATTTATAAACTTTTGCAAATGAAAGGATGTTTTCATGTTTTTATTTCTGTAGTGCATTATTGCTGATCAGAATGGTTTTTTATCACTGTTTCAATTTTAGAATTGGACGGTAGAGAGGATAAAATAATTCAGACCTGCAACAGTGCTTTTTTTTTTTTTTTTTTTTTGTATTTTTATAAGGTGGTAGCTCCATGTCTGTAGTTCTATGCTAGTATTTAGAATGTTTTCGATTCAGATCCCAGGACTGAGAGAAAGTCACAATTGCACCCTGTCAGTTAATAAGTGTAGGTTAGCAGAACATTTTCAGTGCTACAGTTTTATTAACTTTTCTTGAGGGCTTTTCTCTGTCAGGTTTCTGTTTTTCAGCAACATTCTTAGTTATGAGGACATTTTCACTAAACCTCTGTGGGAATATTGTAGAAATAAAACACTTTTGGAAGTGCCATCACACCACCCTGTCTTTATTTTCCTATAAAGCTTTATTTAAAATGTAAGAAACACTATTGTAAAAAATAAAATAAATAAAAGAAAAGAAAAAGAAAACAATGTTCATTAATCATCTTTAACAATTTAAGCAGCAGCTCAACCATCTAAAATTCAAAGATTACCTTTTACAAAACAACTAATCAGTGTTAAACTCGACGGCTTTGCAGCTATCTGTTTTTCCAGAAATTCAAGTGTGAATGGTAGATCTTAAAGCATCTTAAAATAAGTTAAGTTAATGACTCTGAGTTAATGAATCTGAGTTTATATTTGGCTCTTCTTCCATAGGGATAGTGACGTGTTATTTTCAGTGTAAATGAGAAATAAAAATTAAATAAGAAAAGTAAATAAATTTCGGAAATTCTGAAGCTTGCAAGCTCTGAATTACATGTTCAATTTTACTTTACGATCACTTATGCAACAATTTTACTCTACGATCATTCCTACACCACTTCTCAGCGATGGCCCTCAGGAGAGACAGAAATGCTAAATTACCAAGTTTTTTTGTTTTCATTTCATCTATTCTTATTCTCGTCTGGCTAAAACACTGCAAACAGACCATACAGTATTAACAGGGTTAAAACTGGCAGCTTAAATGGCATTAGAAGTGTTAAAACATAACTGATGATTTATTTACTCAGCAACTACAGTGAAAGGAATTGAAATAAAAGAGTGGGCAGAAATGAACTGCATGGCTATTGATTTAAGATCATGATAATTAGCCTAATTTTAGTTTTACATTAGTGAACTTGTTTAAAAAAGCATTAGATAGTTTACTAAAGTCAGATAGACACACTACAGAGGAGCATTAGTTAAGGTAACTAGCTGGCAACATTCGTAGAGTGATGTGTTTAAGTAGCTAGTTAACAAAGCTAATGCTACTTATTTTTTTAGTGTTCTGGGTTTTTGGTAATTTCAACTCTGGAGTTGGTAACGTTGGTAAAATGCCTACAATATGGTGGTAAGTATTTCCCCTCTAGCCCGCAGCATTAGTCATTTTTAATCTAAGGTAACTATCTCACCATGGTTTAACCACAAGCGGTGTTAAAATCATCTTGATACCATATCTTCTATTGTCATGAGGTTATCGTCTTCCTTCTTCTTGCTTTATATGGACACCTGACCTCAAATAAACCTAGGACCTACAGTAGGGCAAAAAAGTATTTAGTCAGCCACCAATTGTGCAAGTTCTCCCACTTAAAAAGATGAGAGAGGCCTGTAATTTTCATCATAGGTACACTTCAACTATGAGAGACAGAATGAGAAAAAAAAATCCAGAAAATCACATTGTCTGATTTTTAAAGAATTTATTTGCAAGTAATGGTGGAAAATAAGTATTTGGTCAATAACAAAAGTTCATCTCAATACTTTGTTATATACCCTTTGTTGGCAATGACAGAGGTCAAACATTTTCTGTAAGTCGCCACAAGGTTTTTACACACTGTTGCTGGTAGTTTGGCCCATTCCTCCATGCAGATCTCCTCTAGAGCAGTGATGTTTTGGGGCTGTCGCCGGGCAACACGGATTTTCAACTCCCTCCAAATATTTTCTATGGGGTTGAGATCTGGAGACTGGCTAGGCCACTCCAGGACCTTGTATTGCTTCTTACGAAGCCACTCCTTCGTTGCCCAGGCGGTGTGTTTGGGATCATTGTCATGCTGAAAGACCCAGCCACGTTTCATCTTCAATGCCCTTGCTGATGGAAGGAGGTTTTTACTCAAAATCTCAAGATACATGGCCCCATTCATTCTTTCCTTTACACGGATCAGTCATCCTGGTCCCTTTGCAGAAAAACAGCCCCAAAGCATGATGTTTCCACCCCCATGCTTCACAGTAGGTATGGTGTTCTTTGGATGCAACTCAGCATTCTTTCTCCTCCAAACACGACAAGTTGAGATTTTACCAAAAAGTTCTATTTTGGTTTCATCTGACCATATGACATTCTCCCAATCCTCTTCTGGATCATCCAAATGCTCTATAGCAAACTTCAGACGGGCCCGGACATGTACTGGCTTAAGCAGGTGGACTCGTCTGGCTCTGCAGGATTTGAGTCCCTGGCGGCATAGTGTGTTACTGATGGTAGCCTTTGTTACTTTGGTCCCAGCTCTCTGCAGGTCATTCACTAGGTCCCCCCGTGTGGTTCTGGGATTTTTGCTCACCGTTCTTGTGATCATTTTGACCCCACGGGGTGAGATCTTGCGTGGAGCCCCAGATCGAGGGAGATTATCAGTGGTCTTGTATGTCTTCCATTTTCTAATAATTGCTCCCACAGTTGATTTCTTCACACCAAGCTGCTTACCTATTGCAGATTCAGTCTTCCCAGCCTGGTGCAGGTCTTCAATTTTGTTTCTGGTGTCCTTTGACAGCTCTTTGGTCTTGGCCATAGTGGAGTTTGGAGTCTGACCGTTTGAGGTTGTGGACAGGTGTCTTTTATACTGATAACGAGTTCAAACAGGTGCCATTAATACAGGTAACGAGTGGAGGACAGAGGAGCCTCTTAAAGAAGAAGCTACAGGTCTACTATCCCAACATGATTCTTCCCCAAACTGTCACCACATGGTTGAACACACACTTCTCTGCAATGTCTTTGTGTGCTATAGATTTAAGAGTTCCCTTTACTATAAATAAGGGGATAAATCCCCTTCCAAAATGACACTGTCCATGTGCATGAAGCAAGCTCCATAAAGACATAGTTTACCAAAGTGTGGAATTACCTGACTGGCCTGTACACAGCCCTAACTTCAGGTGTTTAGTGTTCCTCCACTGAACACCTTTAGCATGAACTGAAACTCTGGCTGCACCCCAGATCTTCATCATATGTTATGCTCTTGTGACTAATTTTGATCTTGTGGCTGAATATGAATAGAAACTTGCTGAACCCACACTACTACACAACACTGCTCTATTCATGCTTTGGTGCATCACAGTCCACACTTGTTAATTATTAGCTTCATTGGGTTTTACTTGTAATATATTTCCTAGCATCTTTTCCACACAGACACACACACACACACACACACACACACACACACACACACACACACACACACACACACACACACACACACACACACACACACACACACATCATTTGCAATCATCTAAAAAAAAATGTGACTACAGATCACATACAGCATACAGTTGGGACATTTGTTTCCAATGGTAAATGTCTTTAGTTTCAACCTCAATGACATAAAAATTATTTAGTATCTTGTAGCATACTTGTTCAAGCCACCAACAAATATTACAATATCACCATATTACAATTTACTGCATATTAAAATATTGACCAAGGAACTGTCTACATTTATTTCTTAGAGCAGTAACAACAATAACAGGGTTTCACAGAGTAACAGGATAACAAACCACTAAAAGGTAAATAACATTTTCGAATTTATTATTTCTAATTTATTTCTTGATATGATATAAACTACAATATAAAATATAAACTCTGTACATTAAATACAAATCTATCTATCTATCTATCTATCTATCTATCTATCTATCTATCTATCTATTTTATATTTAACAAATATATATATATATATATATATATATATATATATATATATATATATATATATATATATATATATATATATATATAATCTAGCCATGGGGGTCACAGTCCAGTGACTTCTGTGCTGGTCCCAAGCCCGGATAAATAGAGAGGTTTGCGTCAGGAAGGGCATCCGCTGTGAAACATTGCCAAATTTAACCATGCGAATCGTCAGTACTCTGAATTTTGTACCGGATCTGTCGAGGCCCTGGTTAACAACGACCGGTGGAAATTGGGCTACTGTTGGTTGAAGAAGTAGAGGAAGGAGGAGAGTGCACAGACAGAGAGAGTAGAGGAAAGGTAAGAGTGTAGGACTGAGAATAGGAACTCTGAATGTTGGTACTATGACAGGGAAAGGTAGAGAGCTGGCTGATATGATGGAGAGAAGGAAGGTGGATATACTGTGTGTACAGGAGACCAGGTGGAAGGGTAGCAAGGCTCGTAGTATAGGAGCAGGATTCAAGCTGTTTTATTATGGTGTGGATAGTAAGAGAAATGGGTTAGGTGTGGCCCTGAAGGAGGAGTTTGTGAGGAATGTTCTGGAGGTGAAGAGAGTGTCAGACAGGGTGATGAGTCTGAAGTTAGAGATTGAAGGGGTGATGTTGAATGTTGTTAGTGGTTATGCCCCACAGGTAGGTTGTGAGTTAGAGGAGAAAGAGATATTCAGGAGTGAATTAGATGAGGTGATGGAGAGTATTCCCACGGGTGAGAGAGTGGTGATAGGAGGGGATTTTAATGGACATGGTGATGGTAGGGGAACAGAAGTGATGAGGAGGTTATGGGCAAGTTTGGAGTTAAGGAAAGGAACCTAGAAGGACAGATGGTAGTGGACTTTGCTAAGAGGATTGACATGGCTGTGTTAACACTTATTTTCAGAAGAGGGAGGAGTATAGAGTGACTTACAAGAGTGGAGGTAGGAGCACACAGGTAGACTACATCCTATGTAGAAGAGGCAATCTGAAAGAGATTAGTGACTGTAAAGTGGTAGTGGGAGAGAGTGTAGCCAGACAGCATAGAATGGTGGTGTGTAGGATGACTTTGATGGTCTGTAAGAAGAAGAGGTCAAAGATAGAGATAGAGAAGAAAACCAAGTGCTGGAAGCTGAAAAAGGAGGAATGTTGTGAGGAATTTAGACAGAAGTTGAGGCAGGCTCTGGGTGGTCAGATAGTGCTGCCAGATGACTGGGAAACTACAGCAGAAGTGATCAGAGAGACGGGGAAAGGTGCTGGGTGTGTCATCTGGAAGGAGGAAAGAAGATAAGGAGACTTGGTGGTGGAATGAGGAAGTTCAGGATAGTATCCAGAGGAAGAGGTTAGCCAAGAAGAAGTGGGACATGGACAGGACTGAAGAGAATAGACAGGAATACAAGGAGTTACAGCACAGAGTGAAGAGGGAGGTGTCTAAGGCCAAGCAGAAGGCATATGACGAGTTGTACACTAGGTTAGACACTAGAGAAGGAGAGAAGGACTTGTACAGATTATCTAGGCAGAGGGATCGAGATGGGAAGGATGTGCAGCAAGTTAGAGTTATTAAGCATAGAGATGGAAGAGTGCTCACAAGTGAGGAGAGTGTACAGAGGAGATGGAAGGAGTACTTTGAGGAGCTGATGAATGAGGAAAATGAGAGGGAAAAAAGAGTAGAAGGGGTGAACTCTGTGGAACAGAAAGTAGATAAGATTAGAAAGGATGAAGTCAGGAAGGCTTTGAAGAGGATGAAAAGTGGCAGTTGGTCCTGACGACATCCCGGTGGAGGTCTGGAAGTGTCTAGGAGAGGCAGCAGTGGAATTTTTAACTAGTTTGTTTAACAGGGTTTTAGAGAGAGAGAGGATGCCTGAGGAATGGAGAAGAAGTGTATTAGTGCCGATCTTTAAGAATAAGGGTGACGTGCCGAGTTGCAGCAACTATAGGAGTTAAAGTTGATGAGCCATACAATGAAGCTATGGAAAAGAGTAGTGGAAGCTAGGTTAAGGAAGGTAGTGGAAATTTGTGAGCAGCAGTATGGCTTCATGCCCAGAAAGAGAACAACACATGCAATTTTTGCTCTGAGAATTTTGATGGAGAAGTATAGGGATGGTCAGAGGGAGTTGCACTGTGTGTTTGTAGACTTGGAGAAAGCGTATGACAGGGTGCCAAGAGAAGAGCTGTGGTACTGTATGAGGAAGTCAGGAGTAGCAGAGAAGTATGTCAGAGTGGTGCAGGACACTTGGGGGACAAAGTTAGGGAGGCCAGATTAAGATGGTTTGGACATGTTCAGAGGAGGGAGAGTGAGTATATTGGTAGGAGAATGTTGGACATGGAGCTGCCAGGCAGGAGGCAAAGAGGAAGGCCAAAGAGGAGGTATATGGATGGAATTAATGAGGATATGAAGCTAGTGGGTGCAAGTGTTGAGGATGCAGAAGATAGGGATAGGTGGAGAGAGATGATTCGCCGTGGCGACCCCTGAAGGGAAAAGCCGAAAGAAGAAGAAGAAGATTTTATATATATATATATATATATATATATATATATATATACATATATATATATATTAGGCAGCAAGTGAACATTTTGTCCTCAAAGTTGATGTGTTAGATGCAGGGAAAATGGGCAAGCGTAAGGATTTGAGCGAGTTTGACAAGGGCCAAATTGTGATGGCTAGATAACTGGATCAGAGCATCTCCAAAACTGCAGCTCTTGTGGGGTGTTCCCAGTCTGCAGTGGTCAGTATCCAGTGGTCAGTATCCTTAAAGTATTCTTTAAGTCCTGTAAGTTCTTTAAGTCCTATAAATATCCTTTAAGTGTCCTTCATGGACCCCACCTCACAACTTACAAGATCTGCTGCTAACATCTTGGTGCCAGATACCTCAGCACACCTTCAGGGATGTAGTGGAGTCCATGCCTCGACAGGTCAGGGCTGCTTTGGCAGCAAAATGGGGACCAACACAATATTAGGCAGGTGTTCATAATGTTATGCCTGATCGGTGTATATAATTACTCTTTTCTTTACACTTTATATGCTGTAAATGCAACTTCTCTGTCCACATAATGACATAGCCTTATTTATTGATGTACATATTTACATATTTATCTGTACTTGTTCATTTGCACAATTTGTACTATTTGCACTTCTGGTAGATGCTAAACAGCACTTTGTTGCTATGTATATGGAAGTATGTACCTTTACTTTGCAATAAAGTTGTATGTAAACGCCCGACACGTTAGGGGGCGCTATATACGCTCAATTAAACAATATGCCTGGACCGAAGAAGAAGAAGAAGAAGACGAAGACGACGAAGAAGAAGAAGAAGAAGAAGGAGGAGGAGGAGGAGGAATGGTAGGCGAATCTACCCATAGTGCCATGCAGCTTTAGGAATGAATGATGGCAACAAATATACCAGCAAATATTCCAAATTTTGATTGTCCCTCGTGGTAAGGAGCTTTTCTTTATTACATCGTACCCTGAGCATCGTTAATTATTTGCTAGTTTTGTAAAAAAAAAACAAAAAAAAAAAAACTTAGCATGTTAGCTCTCGAAGCATTTTGCCTATTCAGCTAGCATAATGCTGGTAGATTTAAGCTAGCTAGGGAGATGTGTAAATTTGTAAGTAAATTTAATGGCATTCAATGAAAGAAGCCTCGAAACAAACGGCTATGCTTGTTCAACAATAATGCACGAGCTTGCAAACATTAATTTTCAGATTTTTTCCCGTTTAATTAGCAGTAGATTTAGCTCTATCGCTAGTTCATTGTGGTTATTTTGCTCTCTATTCGACACCAAGTTGTTAAGATCATTTAAAATAGCATAAAACTGGATCAGTAAAACAAACGATTGTTTGTTTTGTATTTACATATATTTACATATATCACCATTGCTCAATTGTCTGTAACTTTGTATATATGCTATTACAACAACACAGATAAACAACAGAGTGTGTGTGTGTGTGTGTAGGGCAGGTAAACCCCCACCAGGGCTGCATTTGGACGTGGTGAAAGGAGACAAACTGATTGAGGTGGGCGATCCTATTCATCTTAATGGCTATTAAATTTGTTCCTGCATTCATTGTTATGAAAGGGTTCTCTGTATCGTATGATATTTGTGCATTTTGCATTTCTTTCTAAGATAAGACTGATATGTATGCACTAGATACTAACCTGACTGTCTGCTGCCCAGTTGCTTTTTGTACTGGTGCACTTCCATGGCTTTTGGGTCCAGAATGGTGCAATAAAAACATGAGCCCTGAGATTTAAGCACTGAGAGGGAAGTCACTACCTCAGCTGTTATTACTCAGGGACACACAAATGCAACTTTTAAAAAAAAATTGATTTAAATCATTCATTCATTGTCTACCGCTTATCCGATCTATTCTCAAGTGTCATCGGGCATCAAGGCAGGGTACACTCTGGACGGAGTGCCAACCCATCGCAGGGCACCCACACACTCTCATTCACCCCAGAGGCATGGGGAGAACATGCAAACTCCACATGGCGGAGGCGGGAATCAAACCCCCAAACCTGGAGGTGTGAGGCAAATGTGCTAACCACCAAGCCACCGTGCCCCCTGATTTTAAATCCGCGCCCCCTGATTTTAAATCCATGCCCTTAAATAGATTTGATTTATTTATTTGTATTTTGTTTAAAATGGTGCTGAAAACCACAACTCCATCATCATATTTATTTTTTATAGTTATTAGGCCATTTGAATTAAATTTGATGTGTTTAATCCACCCCTTATTCTGGTTTGAATTAAACACATCAAATTTAAGGCCTACTTCCTACTAAAGTAGGCCTACAATTAATGCCAAGTTGAATGCTGGAAAATTTACATTGCACTGGCTTTAAAATGTTGGCATACCACTGGTTTAAGAACATTATGTTTGGTGATGTAAAAAAGACCGAAGGGATCAGATTAAATGATGCACCGTATGACATGATTGTGACATTGATCAAATACAAGTTAAAGTTTAGACCACCATCATGTTTTTAATGGTTACAGAAGGTTGCAGAGCTTCCCATCAGCTTTATTGCATAGAGGATGCCATGTATTGGCTCATTTAAGTTGTGTAGTTTGAAACTTATTAATTTGTCACAAAGTGAATACTTGACAACATGCTACCAACAGATTTGGTGTCTTTGCAGAAATTGATCATCGATGAAAAAAAGTTCTATTTGTTTGGGAGAAATCCAGACATTTGTGACTTCACCATTGATCATCAGTCATGTTCTCGTGTCCATGCTGCGCTTGTCTACCACAAACACCTAAAGAGGCTTTTCCTCATTGACCTTAACAGCAGTAAGTCTTGACAGGCTATAGTAGTCCATGGCATAACATGCTACCATACTTTACTTATAAATGTTCTTTTCTTTACGTACACACAACAGCACATGGCACATTTCTTGGACACATTCGCCTTGAGCCCCATAAGCCTCAACAGGTTCCTATCGACTCTACTATGTCTTTTGGTGCCTCCACACGTGTCTACATCATCCGTGAGAAACCTCAAAGCCAGGCTAATGTGAGTGCAGGAGACAAAACAGGAGATGATGAGGAACTGAAAGGACTGCTGGGTCTTCCTGAGGAGGAGACTGAGCTGGAGGTGTGTATACCGAATGGTACTACTGATGATTTGTAGCTTGTTTTCAAAATGTTTTATTTCAGTGTAATTGGTCACATTCTCTTTAATCTTCATATCTCTTCTGTACTGCCATGGATCATGAAAGAACTTGACTGAGTTCAACACTGCACACAACAAGCGCATCTCCACTCTGACCATAGAGGAAGGCAATCTGGATATCCAGAGGCCCAAGAGGAGAAGGAAAAGTTCCAGAGTGAGTTTCAATGAGGATGAGGAGATTATCAATCCAGGCAAGCATCATTTTCCCTTAACTATTTCTATTACTACTGTTTGTTTACTTGAAATATAATCAGTGATTAACAACCCCCCTCCCCCCCCCCCAACACAGAGGATGTTGACCCCTCTGTTGGACGCTTCCGAAACATGGTGCAGACTGCTGTTGTTCCTTTAAAGGTAAATGTGGCTCTGTATTTTGCATGTTGAGGCTTGTTCAGTGATGTGTCAGGAATACAGCATAAAAACACCACAGCAATTTGACAATGCTTACAATTTTTTAATTTATCATTCCACACACTTTTTAACTATTTATAGATAGAATGGTTAATGTGTTAATAAACAAAACAAGTGAGAACCTGAAAAAATTTATAAGGCAAAAATGACTCCCAAGTGGTGCAACAGAAAATCATATGGAGACTGTATGTTTGAATCCCGATGATGGCTCAGCCTCAGGGACGGAGGAGTAGCATACTCTCGCATCCAACAATCACACTGAAATGAGTGACCATGATGCCAATCATTGGTGTATATGATCTTAAGCATGCTGGCTTCATGTGATTTGGAAGAATAGGGGGTTAAGAGGTAGCCTGGATGGGTGGTTGATAATGATGGGTGGGAATTGAACATGAATTAAAAAAAAATAGAGAGGTATGTGAGCAAAAATGACACAAAAACATGTTATGTAGAATCTGGAAAGTCCAGAAAGCACAGTAGTGCTGTGTAAGTTAATAATAAAAGAAACTCATTGCATCTTTCTAATTTTTCCCCTTCTTGCTACATTAACAGAAGAAAAAAATGGAGAGTGGCAATGTTTTAGGGATTAAGGACACTGCCGCACATCATGCACACAGTTTCCCCATGAAAGGTGGGCTGTATGGAGATCTCCCACCTGCCGGCCACGAGGCTCATGCTGCAGGGGGCACAATGCTGGGTGGACTCCCTCTACCAAACCCTGCTCCAGAGGTAGACTTGGCCCCAGATCCTCCTCTGCCACCCATTATACTCAATCCCACTCCTGTCACAGGCCCCTATGCTCCAGAGGGGCTCAGCGAACCCCGCAAGAAGAAATATGCCAAGGAGGCATGGCCTGGCAAGAAACCCACTCCATCATTACTTCTCTAGCTGCTAGTTAACCTGGACAATGACCGTCTCTTAACAATGGAGCTACTCATGATTTTATGGATAGATTGTGATTTTTACTTATATTTCCCTCTTTATATCAGTGGCTTAAAAGACATTCCATTGAAGCAAGGCTCTAAAAGTAGAAACAATTGGAACATCTGAGATATGAAATGGTTATTCAACTCATGTCCTAGGAAGTGATTCCACAAACGCTGATGTTCAATGTTAGTCACTAGATGGCAGCAGGACCATATGAAACTAAACATTATGGTTCTTAAGAGATTTATAGTAAGGTCCCTTTCTGTGGAACATGTTGAAACAAATTTTTCTTACAAGAACCTTGCAAAGATATCCTTTGTTTTACATATGTAATGTTTTCTGGTATATTTTTGCTTTTGTATCTCAAAAACAGTCAGTAAACCTTAAAATAATTTTTATCTTGTGTTCCTGATTTTCCTGTTGTGCAGCATAAACCAAAACATGATGCACATTTTACATCCATGTATTAAAAATAATAATGATACACTGTTGTCTATTAAGTGAAAACATATGTTTAGCTAAACAGTCATTCTGAGATGCATCTCATAAAAGGATGGATCTTAATCAGAAACTGCTTAATTTACAAGAGTGATATTTTTGTCCAGAGTAACATCAACTAAGTGAACTATAAGGTGTGTGCAGAAAAAAGGTGTGTGGGTTGCCACAGCAAATCATCTCTCTCCACCTATCCCTATCTTCTGCATCCTCAACACTTGCACCCACTAGCTTCATATCCTCATTAATTCTATCCATATACCTCCTCTTTGCCTCCTGCCTGGCAGCTCCATGTCCAACATTCTCCTACCAATATACTCACTCTCCCTCCTCTGAACATGTCCAAAACCATCTTAATCTGGCCTCCCTAACTTTGTCCCCCAAACGTCCAACATGAGCTGCCCTTCTGATATGTTCCTAATCCTGTCCAACCTTGTCGCACCTAAAGGGAACCTCAACATCTTCAGCTCTGCTACCTCTAGCTCTGACTCCTGTCTCCTCCTCAGTGACACTGTCTCTAAACCATACAGCATGGCCGGTCTCACCACTGTCTTGTACACCTTCCCCTTGATTCTCGCTGATATTTTTCTATCACACCTTGATTCTCGCTGATAGAAAAATATCACAACAGATGACAAAATATAAAGAACAAATTAAGGAAAAAAAAGTTCTACAATGGTACACCAAACATTAAAAAAACATTGAAATACATGACTAGTGCTTTCAAAATAGTGTTAGAATTTGTAGAACAATCATTTTGTATACATTTTCCATAGTTAATTTACTAAAATGGAGTGATTAGTAGCTCATAAATATTACCAGATTTCCCCAGAATACTTACAGATTTCGGTTGTCTATGAACATAGTATTAAGAATATCAAGATTCAGTTATGAGGTTAAATTCATGAATGTCAATTAAAATTAGTATATCTTCTCAATTTTCAACTAATTTGATCTTGAGGTGTATACCATTGAGAGATCTGAGCACTAGTCGAGGGATCATCTTAGGAGTATGGTCTGGATCTTTGATGAGAACATACTTCCTCAGTGTCAGAGCCACGACCACTTTCATCTCATTCATAGCAAAGTTCTGGCCAATGCAGTTTCTGCAAATATCATAAAAAGAATAATCAATGACTGCCCACATGGAGTGGCAATAAATCCGTTCTTAATGAGAAAATAACTTATAAATTGTGGGTAAATGTTTTGGATCACATCTTCTTCTTCTTGCTACACTTCAATACTAGTATAATCATGCATTTCCTTCATATTTCAAAATTATACTTAACGTTTAAGATTTACTCCTGTGATTAACTCCTACTTTTCACTAAAATCTGCTTTGAAAGAAGCAGATTTTATAACAAATTTAAACTCAGCTTTAACTAAGATTTTTCACTTTTAAGTAGACTATATAAGACTATTCAGACTACCTTTCTCAAGCTTAATACAAGCTGAATCAATTAAAATAAAAAAGGTTCAATTATAAAATGATCACATTCAGAAAGTAAATACAAATTCACTCAATCCTAGCAGCAGTTTAAAATGAAATGCAAAACCATCATTACAAGTGGTGAATAATTGCAATGTCCTCTTTATTGTCCTTGTGTGCATAGTATAATAAATTGTATCTGCCATAGAAAAGAGAAAAAATGTGTGAATTAAAGACAACAGGGTGCAATCTATGGCACCAATGACCATAGGGACCCCTTTAATGCTAAGTAACTTTAAGATCTATAACATGGGATCATTATTAATAGGCCTCTTTAATAGCCAGCATGTCATCAATGTATCCTTGCAATGCCGCTTTTCCCACTGTTCGGCTGGCTGTATGCTTGCTGATGTTTTCAGGATCACCCACCACATGCAAATATGTACCACTCACAAAGGCGTCATCATGGCAAATTATTAAAGTGCAGCTCAAGAAGCCAGCATAGACCAAATTTTCCATCTGGCAATAATTAATATCTTCCATACATATGGTGATCAGGAAAAGGCAGAGCATTGTGTCTGTCCCTAAAAGATCTTTCCCTTTAAAAAAGCTCTTATTATTTGCACTCCGAGCTCCAAAAACTTCTCCACAACCGGTGAAGCCATTACTACAAACACTAAAGGGTTAACTTCTGGGTTAGGTTTAAACAATTGTGCTCAAAACTGACTTGGTTTTGTGATTTCATACCCAGAATGGGTATGAAATCACAACAGAACAGTGCATATTTTATAAAGATATAATCTGGATACACACCTTGGTCCAGCTGAGAAAGGCACAAAGGCATGGGGTGATCTCTTAGCAGTGTTTTCTGGCAGAAATCTCAGTGGATCAAAGACCTGTAAAAACAACACAAGGCTCAATAATACAACTACACCGTACCCTTTATGTGCAGGAAATATAGTAATAAAGTATAGTATTATTTAGTAATAAAGAATTAATAGTGCCGAATATCTAAGCTTACAGTTAGGGGAAAATGGCAATAAAATCTGAACCTAAAGACTGCTTGTGCAGAAGCAGATTCTACAGAAGCAAGGCTCAGTTTATACCTTTGGATTCTCCCAAACTGTAGGGTTGTGATGAATCCCATAAATACTTATTGCAATAAGCTGACCTATAGAAAAAAAAAGATTTTTTTGGGTTTAGTTAGTATATTGTTTAGGATTATATCTTTATAACTTATAACTTTTATGCTATCATCATGGTGTATACAGCAGGTCACAGTAAAACAAAGAACTTGGTTAGTGTTTTACTAGACTACCTCTAAGATAAGGTCATTATATAGTGATATTGAGAGACCTCACTGCACAATTAAAGACTCCATAGAGGATTATGTAATAATCATATTTATCACATTTGTTTGCACTGGACCAAGATCAATCAGGCAGCCATAATATGTACCTATGAAAATATGAACTTAGTGTCCACTTTTATAGCAACATCTGAAAACCTGTGCATTTTTGCAGTTATCTGACCAGTCATTCATGTGGCAGCAGATACAGGTCAAGAGATTCAGTTAATGTTCACATCAAACATCAGAATGGAGAAAAAGTGTGATCTGTGTCTTTAACTGTGGTATGGTTGTTGGGGCCCCTGGGCTGGTTTGAGTATTTTTAGAAACTGTGATCTCCTGGGGGTTTTCACACGCAACAGTCTCTAAAGTTTATACATATTGGTGTGAAAAACGAATGTATGTATTCCTGTATGTGGAAGGTCTGCAGGCTGAAACACTTTGTTGATGAGAGAGATCAGAGGAGAATGTGCAGACTGGTCTGAGCTGACAGGAAATTGATATTAACACAACCAAGCACTCTTTACTCTTTTATTTGTGCTGAGAAGAAAAGTGTCTCAGAAAGCACATCACATCAAACTTTGACCTGGATGAGCTAAAACAGCAAAAGACCACACTGAGTATCCATCATGGGCACAGGCACGAAAACTGAATGTTGAACACAGAAAAAAAGACACAAACAATGTGTCAACTATAGAGAATATTATGTGTGAAAACCACAGGAAATCAGCAGTTTACAAAAAATTCAAACTAGCCTATCTGGCACCAACAACCAAAAACAAAGACATTTTTCATTCTGATGTTCGATTATCTGAAGCTCTTGACCTGTATTTACATGATATTTTGTACTGTGCTGCTTCCGCATGAATCACTAGTCATATACAGTTACTGCATAAATGAGAAGGTGTATAGTATGTACACTCACTGTGTATAATGTATAATCATTATGCTTACTTTTATTATGTTTTGAGTATAGAAAAATGACAATCCTGTAGTAATATTATATGTTGCTAGTTTAAAGCCACTTGCAAACTCATTCTATTAGTATATCTGTTAGTATATCTACAAGGCTACAGTTCCCCAATATTAGAATTACTTTAGCTCTAGAAGGCCAAATATCATGAAGAGAAAATACCTGCAGGAGCTGTTCTTCCATCAAAAAAAGTAATTGGCTGGGACAACTTTCGTCCTGTTCCGGGAACAGGAGGATACATGCGCAGGGATTCCTTTATGCACATTGTGGTGTATGGTATTTTACTGAGGTCCTCCCTAAAATCCACACAGTCAATTAGAGACTCAAATGAAAACACACAAAAAAAACAGAAACTGGTGTTACAGCAGTAAAGTCTCAGATTGCTGAGGATGGCAATGGGAACATTCATTCATTCATTGTCTACCGCTTATCCGATCTGTTCTCGGGTCACCGGGAGCCTGTGCCTACCTCAGGCATCATTGGGCATCA
The DNA here is from genome assembly GCA_033459395.1 of Hemibagrus guttatus. Lineage (NCBI taxonomy): Eukaryota > Metazoa > Chordata > Actinopteri > Siluriformes > Bagridae > Hemibagrus > Hemibagrus guttatus. Next base: position 16,860,197 of record JAUCMX010000003.1, read on the forward strand.
AGGGAGGATACACCCTGGACGGAGTGCCAACCCATCGCAGGGCAACTCCCCCCCAAAATGGGAACATATAATTTATAAATATAAGCATTTTGATTATATAATAATATAATTATATTAATGTATATATCCTATATAATTAGATAATAATTGGCTGTCTAATGTTTTACTAACATCATAATTTTAAAGATAACTATACCACTCGATAGTATCCTTTCCCATTAGCACTTGCTGGATCTCCTCTCTGCACTTCCGCTGATGCTCAGGATTGCAGGCCATGCTGTAGAATATCCAGGAGATGCCACTGGCAGTAGTGTCGTGTCCCTCAAACATAAAAGTGTCCACCTCTGCTCGGATGGCTTCATCTGACAAGCCCTGCTGCTGCTCATCCTATAAATCAATATAAAAACAATTTTTCTCCAATTTTTGGTCTGTTTTAATTTTATTATTATTATTATTATTATTATTATTATTATTATTACAGATGTAGTAGTAGTAATAACAGTAGTAGTATATTGTCATGTTATATTACAGTATATACAGTATATATACAGTTATATACAGAGTACAAAAGCTCACTGATTTACATGTAAAAAAGAAGTATTTATGATATATGAATTGCTTTGGTATATTATGAAAGCTGTATTTAACTGTATGGCCAAACACACAGAAAGTACATTTACAATTAATACAGCATTTATTTAAATCAGTTAAACTGTAAACCACTGACGCTGAGAGTAAAATTCTAAATATTCCATTTAATAAGTGATCAACCTAAATCAGTACCCTGCATGACTTAGTTACACATTACAAGTCTTAGAACATGAACAATTTTGTTGACAGTGAAAGTAAGCAATTAACTTTTGTTGAACATATTATAGAGTACTTATCTGTTATAACATAAGAGAAAAAAAGAAGTGGAATAACATACACGGGCACAAAGAAGGATGTCAAGAAAGTCTAAATATCTCTTTTTCTGAGCATCATCCTGGTTCTTTTTCTTCTTGTTTAAAATTTCTCTTCTCTGTCTTATGACTTCATCTGTAAGGTTAAAAGGCCAGATATTAATAGGTTACATTGATATCAACCTCCAACAGTCTGAACAATTGCATTCACTTTTACCTGTATGGGTGTGTGCAATTTTGCATGCTCTTCTGTATCTGTAGCCATGTGGACTCATGTGAAAGATGATGTCATTGTGATATGGAAAGACACGGAATCGTAGGTTTACCAAGTCGCACAGTTCATACACCGCCTTTATGTATGGGTTGGTCCTGCTGAAAGGAGAGTTCTGTGATTAATACTGCTTAATATACATTCATATTAATTATGTTCAGCCAAGTTTCCTGTATTTAACCAACCTTTCTGTCTGACAGCTGCTTTGGCAGCTAAATGCGCACTTCATTATGCTGTCCAGTGTCATCAGACTAACATGCTGAAAAAGTTCAAAGGTCTGCCCTGTTTTTGCATACACTTCCCACTTGTCCTTTGGAAAACAGTGATTGTTAGAAAAAACACATTGGTTGCACAAATCAAGCAGGTAAATGTCAAAAATGTTTGTCACAATTTAACCTGTAGCTAACAAATCTAAGATAAACTCACCAGCATAGAGTTTGCTGAATCTGCTATTAGGTTCACGTAAGGCTTCAAGATATCATAATGGAAGCCTGGTGTGAGAAGTCGTCTGTGACGAAACCATTTCTGTCCAGCACTAACAAGTAAACCTTCTCCTGAAGAAACAGAATAGCTATCTGAAGTACAGATACCACTTTTCATAATAGCTGACGCAGTACATAGTGAAATGAAACAATGTTCCTCCAGGACCATGGTGCTACTTAAAACACAAAGCTACATAAAACAGCACGGAGCTAAGGACTAAGAAGTTAGTTAGCCTATCCACAAAAAGTGCACAGTGTACAACCTAGTGCAAACAGTGCAAGACATGACAGTGCAGACATACAATGCAATACACAACAGGACAGATATGAAAAATAGCACTGACTACTACTCACAATTCTGTTTGACCATAGTGCCAAAAAGGAAAGGATGCTTGTTTGTAAACATATGTACACATATGATAGCAGTGGTTTGTAGCAGCATTAAGATGTCATGTGCAAAAACAGAATTAAATAGCATTAAAGTACATAAAACAATTCTGGCAGCACTGGTGTTGTGAAAGAGATATTGAATTAATGTTGCTCAAGTATATTAAATATGAGTGTGTATGTGTGAGTAGTTCTGAGTATGAGTCTGATGGTTTGAGGAAAGAAGGTGTTACACAGTTTGTTTGTGCTGGCCCGAATGCTTCAGTACCATTTTCCAGACAGCAGGAGAGTGCAGAGTGTGTGTGAAGGGTGTGTGGGGTCATCCACAATGCAGGTGATATTGGTTAAACATTTGTAGATTTAATATGGGATAATTATTGTGACCAGCAGATGAACTGATTGAAACTGTTCCTTCAATAGATTCTTTCCTGTTTGTTATATAGGTTACTTACATGTGAGAACTTTTCTGTATATTTGTATCTACAATTTTTGCCCTTGGTCCATACATGTCTCTGTGTCAAACTATCCGTGCCTCTGTCCAAGATTCTCATTAGTGTGGTATCTCAAGAAGTGGTTGAGTTTCTGAATGGGATTTATATGGACCTCACATTGTAACCAGCCAATATTAGATTTTGAAATTGTTCCAAACTGTGTTAAGGTCACAGAATAGTCAAATGTCTGAAGTTCTTTACTATCTTGATTTCTGTATTGAAGTATATCCAAATCCAAACATACAAATTAGTAACAATAATAGACTTGTTTGCGGTGGAGGCAATCTAATCAATGTCATTAGGCTTGGGTCAACATTTTATTAAAGTAATATGGAATTAAATACATTTGTCACTATTTTACTTCCATAAAGTAACAGTATAACAAATATGCAAAGTTAATGGGTGCTCTACACCAGTGTTTTTCAACCTTTTTTGAGACAGCACATTTTTTACATAAAAAGAAATCCAAGGGCACACCACCAACCAAAAATTTACAAAATGACACACTGTAGCCTAACACAGTTTTTTCATTAAAGTTTCCTGTGTCTCAGTGTGTTCATGCAGACATACAAAATAGTCTACATTCTTGTTTTGAAGTGACAGATGCTTCTTTAGGAGATGGCGTTTAAGCTCGCTTGTGACCAAGGCACTGTTGGATAGCTTTCCCCCAACACACCAAGCATAAGCAGTCGGTGCAATCAGATCCCCGGCAAAAGGAAATCCACACCTGACGATCTCTCATGGCACACTTGTGTGCCACAGCACAGTGGTTGAAAATCTCTGCTCTACACACCACTGTTCACTACTAGTAGTGGATGACCTAGTAATCCTGTTATTGTCTGACTCCTGTAGCCTCCTGAATTTCCACAATTATTAATTTAGTTTGTAGATATGAATCTCTTATACAACATTACCTATCCAAGAGATGAGAAATCTATATGCAATGTTGTCCTTGGGTCCTGTGAAAAAAGAAAACAAACTTGTCTGTGAATACATGAAGTCAATCAAATGATCATAGATAATCATTTAATTAAGCATTATTGCACAAGCAAGAGGCCTGTTATATTGAATATGAGCATTCAGCTGCAGTTAATCACAGCTATGCTGATATTTGATAGTGTTTTGTGTGCTGCCAAGCCAACACACAAACTGACTTACAGACTTACCTGTAGCAAGTACAGTAATGGTTTTAATGTCAAACACTATTGCTAGATTTGGAATTTTAGATTGTGAACACAGACAAGTGGACTTATACAAACAGCAAGATATCTTGGTGTTGTTATACTATACCCCTTGTCAGTGTTGGGGAGTAACTAGTTACATGTAACGGCGTTACGTAATTTAATTGCAAAGTAAATGTAACAGTAATTTGTTACAATTACTGGGAAAAAATATGTAATTAAATTACAGTTACTTATGAAAATGTTAAAGATTACAAATAGGGTTACATCTGAATATTTTCTTTAAAAAACTAGGATATGTTGAATAATATTAATGTGTTGCTGGAATTTGTTAAAGCGGTGTTATTCTGATGCTTTTGATTGGTTCTCTGGTTTGAATTTGCGGCACCAAGTCTGCCAATTACGTTAATCCACATTGCTGCTGAAAACTTTAGGCTACTACAACCTGTCTGAGAGTTGGCACCATGGCGAGTGATAAAAATGCATTTCAGTGCTGGAAATGTAAAAATAATTTCATCCTGAAATCCGATAAGGGCGCAAATATAACAGTGCAGTGCAAAATTAGTTTGCCAGCTGTTAAAATGCTTTCGACATAAAAGGCTTCAATGTCGAACCTGAGGAAGATTCTGCAGGCATGTAACCTAGCCTTTCTTTATTTTATAAAAGCATATGGTTTTTGTTATTATTGTGAGTGTACAGAAATAAAAACAGACCATTTAGTTTCAAATGATCTATTACTCGTTTCTGTATAATAAAAAGTGACGGAGTAGTCAGTCGAGTTACTGTAGCTGCTATGTGGAAAAAATCCACCAAAACACACCAGCTTGTTCATCGACCCCATAGTGTATTCGAGACCTGTATTCAAAACATTCAGAACAAATTAGCTAATCTGCTAGCTACCTTTACCAGGCACACTCCTATTTATGAACCATTTGACAGAAAATATATAGCTCACATTTTTCTTCCTTGAAAACGTGTTGGTAATGTCAGATCTAATATAGCTTAGTTATTTTAGCATTGTAGCATACGTTATGATGACTCACAAAGTCATCGATTTGTGAAAATAACTTATTTTTCTCGACACACACACAGATTTAATTAAATTCTTTCCCTAATTGCATTGAAGGCTATGAGACACCAGTGTTTTTTTTATTAACTCTTTTAATAACTGTTTTATTGCCTATTTGGGTTTATGTATATGCTTTATTGTTTCAGATTATGTTTTTTTCAAGGCATTGTTACCTGCCAGTGTGTCCTGTCATAGCTAGTTATACTACTTATTACATTTTAAGTGGGGTAATTTGCAATCTGTAACCTATTACATTTCCAAAGTAACCTTTCCAACACTGCTCACAAAGCCATTGAGTTGTGAAATTCAGGGCACCAACAGACTCCTCTGGCCAAAGCAATTTTATGTTAAGCCATTTTAATTCTGAGTGTCCTTTGTAAAATCAGTGTTTTAGACTACTGCATGATTTTCAACTGAAAAGAGACTTGATCTGAATGATGACAATCTGCTGCAGTTTCATTTCGAAAAATATAACCTATTTTTCTCGAGGGTTGTCCAGTTTGATTTTTGGAGGATAGAGTGTACACACACACACACACACACACACACACACACACACACACACACACACACACACACACACACACAGAGAGAGATTTAATTAATTTAATTCCCCAATTGCATTGAAGGCTATGAGACATCAGTGTTTTTCTTTTATTAACTGTTTTATTAACTGTTTTATTGCCTATTTGGGTTTATGTATATGCTTTATTTTTTCAGATTATATTTTTTTTTTCAAGGCATTGTTACTTGCCAGTGTGTCCTGTCATAGCTATGCAAAGATTTCATTCCTAAAACAGTATTAAACAATTTTTGTTATGAAGTCTGTTTTTATGGTGGCTGTGTTTAAAATTAAATTAATATAATCTTAATTCAAGTGATGAAAGATTTTGAAATTCTAACAGTAAACAGAGTTGAGTAATACTGTAAGGTTAACCCTACCTGGTATAAATGTTTGGAAATGATTTATTTGAAAATATCCATTAGAAACTTAAAAGTAATAAAAAAGTAGTCAAATGTAATCAGTTACTTTACTTTTATAAAGTAATTGAAAAGTTACACTGCTTACACTAGATTTTCACCTGTTGTTGCCAGAATGGGCTTGACATAAATTGGGTGATGGACAAAAAGAAATACACTATTTGGGCTATACTGCAGTGGGTAAGCAAAGGGATATTGTTCTCCCCATTTGGGTATCTTCTCCAAATCTGTTCCATCTTGCTTAAACTGCAAAACAACATGGTCAGTCTTACACAGTTATCAATGGCAAGACATCTGAATCACATTGTATAGAGATCTTCTGATATATTTAGTAATTTAAAAGGGTTTGGGGGAGCTGAGGACTGTACTTGAAACATTCTATGAAAAAGCAACATTTCGTACATAGCATTCTACATAGCACCTTAAAGGATTTTTCTTAAAGCGTGACAGACAAAAGAATAGTCTAATGCACCAGATTTATTTTTTTTATAAGAGTGTATGCACTGCAACTTATTTTGTGCTGCAACTTCTAGCATATTCATAAGGCTGAAGTTGTGAAGGCGTGTTTAACAATCACAGAGCCTTTCAGTTTATTACACAATGTGTTTTTGTGAAAGCACAATCATTTAGTTTAAATGCTAGCTATAACTTAATAAACTGAATAGACAAAGGGATGGATTTGTCCCTCTGAGTTCCTGGACAAGAGAAGTAGCTGAGGGATTAAGTTTTGTTATACTAGATTATAGCCCACTGTGTGAAACCCATTGAGCTATAGTGAAAAAATCTGTGAAATAACTATTTTATATATATATATATATATATATATATATATATATATATATATATATATATATATATATATATATATATATGTATTCACAGTCAAGCCCGCTCTGTACCTCTTATTTCAGTCTGCACCATTGAAACCCTGCCCTGCTCTAGCTCTGTCACCACTGATATTTAGAGACCCTATTTTTAGCTTGTCCATTGGAGGGACTAAGAGAAGGAAGAGGGAAGAACAGGTAAGAACAGCAGTGCAGACAGAAGAGAACACCCAGTGTGACGACTTTATTGCCACTTTCTTTTGCCAATGGGCTTCCGTAACGTCGCTAAGTGATTTTTCAACCTATATCTCTTCTTTTTATCTAATTCATCATAACTTGCTGTTCGTTGTGCCATAACTAGAGAATCTATAAATTTGCCAATATCTGGAAAGTAATCTCTGACCTCAACCGATTTATCAAACGTTTCATCCAAAAATTCATTTATTTCAGTTAAAGTGTAGAGCTGTTGGTCTCCCCCAAACTGTGACACACTGATGTCTGAAATGTCAGAGAGGTTGTCTTCTAATGGTTCCTCATCCTGCTCTATCTGAGAATGTGCTGGATCCCCATCACTGATCAACATCTCTACACTGTCTGAAACCTCTGCACAGCTTGACCCTCCTGCAATGTTTAACCATGCCGTGCTATCTGACCCTCCTTCTTGTTCTAATACATCAGCTATGTACAGAATGTTCGCTTGTACTGAGGGCTCCTTCATCCTTTTCACCTCTACACCTTTATCTATGGTTGTCTGCACATCTGACACATCAGTTAGTTTTTTCACTTTCTTTTCTGTTCACAACCTGTTTTCCATCATCTACTTGTTCATCACTTGTCTGCTTACTACTGCTCAGTGCATTAGCCCCTGCAGGGGTTTGGTCAGTGTTCTGCCCTCCGGCAGCATCTGACTGCTCCACACCACTTCTTGTTCCAGCCTGCCTCTCTGCCCTGTCTCCACTGGGCCCAGCTCCCTCACTGTCTGGTTTCCTGTGTGGACAGACAAACTTTTTGTGCCCTATGTTCCCACACTCAAAACACCTCATATTTTCGGTACTAGCATATAACATATATGATTTTCCTTCACACCACACCCTGAAGGAGATATCTAGGGTGGGTTCATTCAAAAACATTAGCACTGTGTGTCTGAAAGAGATCATGTGCTTCAGTGCGGGGTTTTTACAGTTCAGCTCGCTATTTTCACGAAACGAGTTAAATCCCGCTCAATATCCTCATTAGGAATGAATGGAGGAGTATTAGACACCGTGACTTTAGTTGTTGTTGCTGCGTTATAAAGTAAAACTCTCCACTTACCCTAATTCCGCCTTCAATCAGCTGATGCACAAGCTCCCTGTCCTTAAAAAACACCACCACAGCTTTATTCATCCGCGATACCGACACGATATTTTCACATCCCACACTCTCTCCTACCGCCATTAACACCTGCTCCACCGAGACCTCGGAGCTCACCTCACACCGCACCCCGTGCCGGAGCGAGAGAGGACGGGCTCCACCGCTCAGGTGGGCCGCCATCCCTGCACTCCGACACGAGACCGCGGTGACAATTTATTTACACCGCTTATCTGTTATTAGTTTTATTTTATTATTATTATTATTTTTATATATAGATAAGTTCTATCACTCCGAGAAAAAAAGTCGGAGGAAACTTTCCAAGATCCGGGAAGTGCTCATTCACTCTTACACCACGCTCCATTTTTAACAGAGTTTTTAGCTTTTCCCTCTGAGCTTTTCCCCCACAAATCGGGGATGGTTCCTAGTAGAAGACCTTTCAGGAATAAAGAACATCTAATAATCCAACTAAGGCTTGACCATTTGTTTAGGAACACAGGAACAAGTAGCAAATTTTAATATTTTCTGAATGAGTATGTCTTGTTTACAGACTATCACTGAGAGAAAGATGACAATTATAAAAGCACACAGACACCCATCCATAATTTCAAAAACAGCAGCAAAAAGGAGAAAGTGGGAGAGATTGGGTCTTACGATGGCCGAGAAGTGCAAAACATAATTCAAATTCATAAAACATAAAACAAATTCGAAAACAAAACAACAATTTAGACAGCCCGGAAATATATATAGTTTGCAAATGGAATTCTTACCACTGACTGAACTGTCAAGAGTCTGGACACACAAAAAACTCAGATTCTTGTTCTTGGCTGAATTGAGTGGACATCTTGGCCATCTTATGTTATAGTCCATCCACCTCACAGTTTGACGTGTTGTGCTTTCTAAGATGCTTTTCTGCTCACCAAGCTTGTAAAAGGACTCCTTGGAGTTACTATAGAAACTCAAATCCATTCAGAGTATGAGATGACAAGTCTGTAATGCTCGACTTTAGTCGCTAGATGGCAGATTTGCTTATACATGCGTTATATTTCTAGTACATGTTTTTGCTTTTATACCAAAACAGTAAATTTTATCTTGTGTTCCTGATTTTGGCTCTTATGTGCAGCATAGAACACAACATGTTGCATATTATACATCCATGTATTAAAATTGGAATGCACACACTGATAATTCAGACAAGTGCTTTCAAAAAGAAGTTAGAAATTATAAACAATTTTATACATCTTTCTCATTAAATAAGCTATTACATTAAATTTGTCATCAGAATCATTAACACTGCTTAATATTAATACTCATTAATATTGCTCTGTATTTGTATAACAAGGTTTTTACATGCACTTTAGTCATGGAATCAAATTCCTGAATCAAATCAATACAAATAGGAATTAAAAATATTAGTATATTTATTGTGTACATTTTGTATCTTCTCAGAGTTCATTTTCCACTAATTTGATCTTGAGGTGTATACCATTGAGAGATCTGAGCACTAGTCGAGGGATCATCTTAGGAGTATGGTCTGGATCTTTGATGAGAACATACTTCCTCAGCGTCAGAGCCACGACCACTTTCATCTCATTCATAGCAAAGTTCTGGCCAATACAGTTTCTAAATTGAATAAGAATAAAGTAATAAAGAGAATAAGAAGAAATGGAACATTTTTGGAAAATGGAAATGGAGGAAATGGGGGAAAAAAAAACCAGTTTATTGATCTGAATAGGTATGTATAAAGCTGCTTAAGAGTACTCTTAAATGGCTTAGCTCAGGTACAATTCTTGTGTAAAAATACATATATACAATTCTTGTGTAAAAATACATAAAATATAAATATTTAGATGTAAAAATTTAAACTGTTAAAATTGAAATGTCAGTGTCTGCTGCAATAACATATCAATAAGAACTCTTGTAGATGCAAACCTTGGTCCAGCTGAGAAAGGCACAAAGGCATGGGGGGATCTCTTAGCAGTGTTTTCTGGCAGAAATCTCAGGGGATCAAACACCTAAAAACCACAGAAAATTTCACTCCCATGATGTAGGAAAGACTGAAATAGTTTATGATGATTTACATAGGTTGGGAAAATGTTATCACAAAGGTTGATCATGAAGGCTAGAGCAGATTCTAACACCCTGCTTGTACAGAGGCAGATTGTACAGAAATCAGGCTGTGATTTTATACCTTTGGATTCTCCCAAACTGTAGGGTTGTGATGAATTCCATAAATACTGATTCCAATAACACAACCTATGGAAAAGTTGAAACAACTAAATGTAATGGGTCATCTAATGCTTTCTCAAGGAATATACCTTTATGAATGAACCATTCTCATGGTGCATGCAACTGGTCACAGAAACTTGGTTAATGTTTCACCTGATTACCTCTTACATAAAGTACATAAAAGTCATACAAGAGGCATGCATAGTTAAGTGTGATATAGTTTTTGTTGCACTGGATGAAAATCAATCAGGTGACAATAGCAAATGCAAAATACGATGCTTAAAATGCAGAGGAATAGCTATTATTATTTTAATTTAAAAGAAAAATTTTTTAACAACTACTAATTATGACGTATTATACTGATGTATTAATATATATTAATAAACCTACCTGCAGGAGCTGTTCTTCCATCAAAAAAAGTAATTGGCTGGGACAACTTTCGTCCCGTTCCCGGAACAGGAGGATACATGCGCAGAGATTCCTTAATGCACATTGTGGTGTATGGTATTTTACTTAGGTCCTCCCTAAAATTCACACAGTTGATCAGAGACTCAAATAAACACCATGAAAAAGATTTAAAAACAAAAACACAGAGGTAACTGATCCAGTCTACTAAGAACAGATAAACGTAAGCATTTTGCTTAGAACAATCCCCTGTCTAATATAGCTTATTATCAGTATAATAACTGTACCACTCGATAGTATCCTTTCCCATTAGCACTTGCTGAATTTCCTCTCTGCATTTTTGCTGATGCTCAGGATTGCAGGCCATGCTGTAGAATATCCAGGAGATTCCACTGGCAGTAGTGTCATGTCCCTCAAACATAAAAGTGTCCACCTCTGCTCGGATGGCTTCATCTGACAAGCCCTGCTGCTGCTCATCCTATACAGGCGAAAAAGAAACAAAACAGTAACACTCTCTTTCCCAGATAATAATAATAATAATAATAATAATAATAAATAAATATATTTAAAATTATATATATATATATATATATATATATATATATATATATATATATATATATATATATATATATAATTGTAATTGAAATTCTTACACTTAAGATAAAAATCCCAAAGTGCTTTACGTATAAAAGATATTGACTATTTCTAGTAAGGCATATAAATAAAACAAGCTATAATCATTAACCATAAATATGAGCATTCAGGTGCTCCAAGCCCCAGCTCAAGAGGGCCACTATTCAGAGAGAGGAAAAATATATCCTAGTTGGAGGTTTGTGTAAATCTATGAGCAACTGTCTGTAGAGCAGCACATCTGTTTTAAGATTTTTAAAGCTTGTCCAACAAGACAAGGTAAAGTTGAAGTGCAGAAAGAAGAAAAACCACCTGGCTTGCTGGGTGTTTAGGTTCTTGGCCGCCTTAATGTGGTCTGTCAAAATCAAGATCAACTATTCTGTGTGGTGGCATTATTGAAGCATGATAAGTGGTATTTTGGGTGGTTATGGGTTCTGAGCCTAATGGTCTTTTGGCCAAAAACAGAGTCTGGTATTGTATTGGGGAAAAGGTCTACTGGCAAGCCCAGTTCTACACAAATGTGTGTAGGTGATCTAGGAGGAGGAAAAAGGAGCAATCACATTGCCTGAGTCTGCATGTAAAGGCTGGCCCTGTATTATCCCTGGGGGCACCTCGGCTTACTGTGAAGACCGGGAGAGAGGACGTCGCAAGCGGTGCTCGAGGAAGCAGAAGCGCGGAAACAGACGGGTGTTCGTGCTAGGCTAAAAACAAACCCTAGCCGGCCGGCTCTCCCGTCCATCATTCTGTCCAACGTCTGCTCCCTGGATAATAAACTGGACTACATCCGACTCCAGCGAACTACACGGCGTGAGTACAGAGACTGCTGCGTTTTTGTTTTTACGGAGACGTGGCTCAGCAACAGAGTTCCGGACGCCGCCATTCAGCTAGACGGGCTAACCGTGTTTCGTGCCGACAGAAATGTAGCTCTGTGCGGTAAGACTCGCGGTGGCGGTGTGTGTGTTTACATCAACACGAAATGGTGCAAGAACTCTGTGCTTGTCTCTAGTTACTGTTCATCGCTAGTGGAGTTTGTGACTGTTAGATGCAGGCCTTTTTATTTACCACGGGAATTCACCACCGCTTCCATTTTCGGAGTGTACATTCCCCCCAGCGCTAATGCTAAAGAGGCTATGTGTGAGCTTTACGGAGCTATTAGCGAGCTGCAGAATGCCCACCCCGACGGACTGTTCATTGTCGTCGGAGATTTCAGTCATGCAAATCTCAAGTCTGTTCTCCCTAAATTCCATCAACATGTGGACTACGAGAGGCACAAACTCACTGGATCTTGTTTATGCAAACATTCCCGGCGCGTATCGTGCGGAGCCCCGCCCCCACCTCGGCTACTCAGACCACGTCTCTCTTATGTTGATTCCAGCATACAGACCGCTCGTCAGACACTCTAAACCGGTTCTGAAACAGGTTAAAACCTGGCCAGCAGGAGCCATCTCTGCTCTTCAGGACTGTTTTGAGTGCACTGACTGGAATATGTTCAAGGAGGCTGCAACCAACAACGACTCTATCAACTTTGAGGAGTACACGACATCAGTGACCTGCTACATCGGCAAGTGCATCGATGACGTGACAGTCTCCAAGACCATCACCACACGCTCCTACCAGAAACCGTGGATGATTGCAGAAGTGCATGCTCCCCTGAAGTTGAGAGACTCCGCCTTCAGAGCTGGGGATAAGGAGGCCTTAAGAACAGCAAGGACCAAACTGTCTCTAGCCATCAAAGAGGCAAAGCGCACACATGCTCAGAGAATCCACGGCCACTTTCAAGATAGCAGAGACTCCCGGCGCATGTGGCAGGGCATACAGGCGATCACAAACTACAAGACCACACCAAATTCCTTGGTGTGCATCTAGCAGAGAACTTCACCTGGCCACTCAACACCACCTCCATCACCAAGAAAGCCCAGCAGCGCCTCTACTTCCTGCGGAGGCTGAGGAAAGCCCATCTACCTCCCCCCATCCTGACCTTGTTCTACAGAGGGACCATCATGAGTGTCCTGAGCAGCTGCATCACTGCCTGGTTTGGGAACTGCACCACCTCGAATCTCAAGACCTTGCAACGGATAGTGAGGACAGCTGAGAAGATCATTGGAGTCTCTCCACTCATATCATGGACATGTTCATCACACGCTGCATCCGCAAAGCAAACAGCATTGTGGACGACCCCACACACCCCTCACACACACTCTTCACCCTCCTGCCATCTGGAAAGAGGTACCGAAGCATTCGGGCCCACACAACCAGACTATGTAACATTCATTCTTTCCACAAGCCATCAGGCTTCTTAACACCCAGAACTGAACTACCAGCTCTCTCTCTCACACACACACACACACACACACACACACACACACACACACACACACACACACTTATATGATCGGACTCTTAATATAATATATCTCCTATTTGCACTACCTCAACCGCTATGAACGATCAATTATTTGCACTATTTTTAAACTGCTGCTATCATATCTTGCACACAAATGGTCATGCTGCTATGCATTACATACATATATGTAATGCACATCACATTCTGCCAACATTGCACATGTTTTGGGTCCTGTCTTGTGTTTGTCTTGTCTTTGCACTGTTTGCACAATTTGCACTTTCTGTAGCTAGAACAAACTTCTGTCCTAGCTCTGTGTTGTTGTTTCGGTTTTGTAAATACATGTTGTGTGTTGTTTTTAATGTAGCACCAGGGTCCTGGAGAAATGTTGTCTCATATCACTATGTACTGCGTCAGCTATATGTGGTTGGAATGACAATAAAAGCTTCTTGACTTGACTTGGCATGTCTGTTGTGTTTGTGTGTGTGTGTGTGTACCACATTGCAGCAACATCAGACTAGATATAAAAATTGCCTTGCAACAACAGTGAGCATCAATGGGCCAGTGCTTTAAATTAAGTAGCCCTGCATTCAATGTAGTCAAAAGACATTTGTAGCATATATTATGGCTTACTCATCAGTAATGATAAAATAGAAACCAAAAGGTAGTGGTGATGACATACATGAGCACACAGAAGAATATCAAGAAAGTCTAAGTATCTCTTCTCCTGAGCATCATTCTGGTTCTTCTTCTTCTTATTTAAAATTTCTCTTCTCTGTCTAATGACTTCATCTGTAAGGTTAAAAGGCCAGATATTAATAGGTTACATTTATAGTGGCCTCCAACAGTCTGAACAATTACATTCACTTTTACCTGTATGGTTGTGTGCAATTTTGCATGCTTTTCTGTATCTGTAGCCATGTGGACTCATGTGAAAGATGATGTCATTGTGATATGGAAAGACACGAAATCGTAGGTTCACCAGGTAGCACAGTTCATACACCGCCTTTATGTATGGGTTGGTCCTGCTGAAAGGAGAGTGCTGTAATTATTACTATTTGACATATATTCATATTAATTGTTCAAAATGAAATGTTCAACCATGTTTCCTGTATTTAACCCACCTCTCTGTCTGACAGCTGCTTTGGCAGCTAAATGCGCACTTCATTATGCTGTCCAGTGTCATCAGACTAACATGCTGAAAAAGTTCAAAGGTCTGCCCTGTTTTTGCATACACTTCCCACTTGTCCTTTGGGAAAGAGTAATTATTAGAAAACACACTGGTTGCACAAATCGAGCAGGTAAAAGTCTAAATGTCATGTAACAATTACAGTCATAGCTAACAAATCAAAGATAAACTCACCAGCATAACGTTTGCTGACTCTGCCATTAGGTTCACGTAAGGCTTCAAGATATCATAATGGAAGCCTGGTGTGAGAAGTCGTCTGTGACGAAACCATTTCTGTCCAGCACTAACAAGTAAACCTTCTCCTGAAGAGACAGGATTAAGTTAAAAAATTTTACACTGAATTTCATCTGACATTTCTATTCTCTGTAATTATTGTACTTTGTATATGTAAACGTAAGTCTCTTGTACAATATTACCTATCCAAGAAATGAGAAATCTATATCCAAAGTCATCCTTCGGTCCTGTGCAACAAGAAAACAAAACAGAAGGTCTCTGTGAACATGATATCTAGACAAATTTAACAAATCATATAGGCTGTTGTTTCATTTAGTTAAAGAAAAACTTGTTCACCTGTTGTTGCCAGTATGGGCTTGACATAAGTTGGGTGATGGACAAAAAGAAATAAAATATCTGGGCTAAACTGTATTGGGAAAGCAAATGGATATTGTTCTCCCCATTTGGGTATCTTCTCTAAATCTGTTCCATCTTGCTTAAACTGCAAAACAACATGGTCAATCTTAAACAAATATCGTTAGTAATAAATTTATACTACATATTATGCATCTTCTGAGACAATCAATAAAAAGGATTCCTCAAGGGTTCTTTGATGAACTTAGTTTGAGATTCAAGAAGAAGAAGAAAAAAGTATGCAATGCAATTCACAGTTTTCTAGATCATTCATAAAGCTGTAGTATGGCACATTTAAGAATACAATTCAGTTTATCAACAAAAAAAGTTTTGTGTCTTTTTGAATTCATTTTAGTAGTAAATCAATAAAATAAACAGACAAAGGGTTGGATTTGTTGTTCAGAGTTTCTACTCAAGAGAAGTAGGATTAAGCTCTGTAATAGCCTGCTAGGTAATAGCCCACTTTTCTGTTTGCAAACCATTCAGCTGTAGTGAAAGAATCTGTGAAATACTATAATATATATTATATAAGGCTATAACAACTATATTTTCACGCACATGTTGGAATTTCGACCTATGATTAATAGTGGTTTATGTTGCATTGTGTATGCCAAACTGTCAACTTTTTATCCGCCAAAGCGAAACATTAACTTTGTATTTAAGCTTATTATATTTGCTCTTACCTCTGGAATGTGTCCAAGAAGCCAGTGACCAGGAGGTCCAGGAAACTGCTCTAAGGCACGCATCCACCGCTTTCTCTTAATCGACCATTTAATCAGTACCGCGGAAATGTAGATTATGCACACGACTGCAAAGGCATGATAGAAGTGAAACACTTCCAAGTTAAAAAGTGTTCGTTTCGGGAAATAGTTAAAGAGCTCCATATTTAGCCTACCAGCACCCTGCTGTAGTTGTTAGTGTGAGTGCGCGCAGGACAAACACACACACACACACACACACACACACACACACACAGACACACACAGACAGATCGATAAGCAAAAACTACAGTGCGACCAATGCGGAACAGATTTGAAGCAGTGACACTAATATTTGTGATTTGTGAATGAGTGTGTTTTTTCACATTGCATCCGTATTGGGGATAACGGGGATAATTACAGGAGCCCAAAACCCATCCATCCATCCATCCATTCATCTTTTGTACTGCTTATCTTGCACAGGGTTGAAGGGAACCTGGAGCTCATCGCTGGGTACAATTGTGCGTACACACTACAGTGTCTTTGGTGGAAAAAACTAGAGTTCACCCACACAGTAAATACTTATGTTTGCATAACTATATACACAAGCTAGGAATTGAATCCCCAAATTTGGAGGTTTCAGACAAACAAGCCACCATTAAACCACAGAGCCATGCTGAGAAAAAAAAAAAAATACACTTGCTTGCATTGAAACATAATTACAACAAAACTACTAAATACTGAAGAAATATGTTTTAGTTTCCTAATTTTCCAGCTTAGTTCACTGTCCATAGGTTGTGTGATTGCAGTGATCCCAGCTGAGTTGCCACATTACAAGAACAAGTCAGGATTTTAAAAGCTGCAGCATAAAAGGAGAGAGCAGTAGAGAATGGACCCAGAGTGTAGTTTAGTATTAACCAACTTCAGTGAACCTTGTCACTTGTCCCATTACTGTTACTAATGGTTGTGTTAGTGATTTGGCAGTATATGATTAGGGTTACTACAATGCAGAGTAAACTTTGGTTTGTGACAGACAATAAGTGCCCTTGAATCCTCAGTCCATAATACCAGATATTTTATTTTTATTTTTAAACAGTACTACTTGATTGTGAGAAACCCGGACATTTGCCACCACTGATCATCAGAACTGAAGGAATCGCTGTTTCAAATTTGTTCAAAGTTCATATTACTACTTTTAAATCACTCATCAACATTATTCATTTACAGGTTTTGTCACTGAATCATAAAAGACCTGTACAGAGTTCAACACTGCACACAATAAGAGGAGAAGTACTACATCCCAGTCAAGCATAATTTTTCTTCAAATATTCAAATTATTCCTGTTATATAATTACAATATATTTGTTGTTTCTCTTGTTTAAAATCCACTGCATGTGTACTTATAAAACATAAACTGCAAAAATCATTTTTGCATTTAAAAACAGAAAAATATGAACATGTCAGGACAGTTTTACAAGAGCATTGCAGCCATTTTTGCTTTTGTATCACAAAATACAGTAGATTTTATCTTCTATTTCTGATTTTGTGTCTTATGTGCAGCATAAAACAAAATATGTTCCATGTTATATGCATGCATTAAAAATTGCAATACACCACACTTTGATACTTCAGACAGGTGCTATAAAGTGTTAAAAAAATGAACAATGTATTTTATATACATCTTTCTTATTCATCTTTCTAATTTTTTAATGAAAATGATTTATTAGAAGCTCATTAATATTGCTTACTATTTGCATGATGAGGTTTCTACATGGACTTTAGTTATGGAGATAAATTTATGAATCAATTTGGCAAATATAGTTAAAAATACATGTATATTTATTATGTACATTTTGTATCTTCTCAAAGTTAATTTTCCACTAATTTGATCTTGAGGTGTATACCATTGAGAGATCTGAGCACTAGTCGAGGGATCATCTTTGGAGTATGGTCTGGATCTTTGATGAGAACATACTTCCTCAGCGTCAGAGCCACGACCACTTTCATCTCATTCATAGCAAAGTTCTGGCCAATACAGTTTCTATATTGAATAAGGATAAAATAATAAACAGAATAAGATCAATGGAAATAAACAGTCTGGACCGGTATGTATAAAGCTGCTTAAGATTACTCTTAAATGAATTAGTGTTTAGGAGTTTTTAGATGTATGTAAACAATAGCAAAAGGTGGCAGAACTAATAGAGACATGACATGCACAGGCAGTTATATGGTGATTTTCTAGCTACAGCACCTATTTCAAAATGTAGAAGCCAGTTCCTATACTACACAGCTGATCAAGACCTTGCTTCTAACAGCAGGGCATAAGAGATGTGGAAACTCTCTGCCAGTTTGGCCAAATCACAGCATCAGGTATGGCTGGCACAGTCTGCACTTTCAAAATTATGCAACATGACCCTGCAAGGTCCACCCTGGTCTGTGGCCAAAGGAGCCCTACTGGACAGGATAGAACCAAGCCAATTCTCCATTTAACTGAGCTGCATGTGGTAATCTGGCTGCTCTGTTTATTTGATCTGATAGCTGTAATTCATGTCAAAGTTTTACTGCTACTCTTTGGTGTAGACTTTGATTATTAGGAACTCTTCTCAGAAGCTTTACACAATTATGCTAACTTGGTAAAAAACATTGTGTATATATTTTAGTTTAAAAAAAATCAAACTGTTAAAATTTAAATGTCAGTGTCTGCTGCAACATTTAACAATGAAAACTCCTGTAGGTGCAAACCTTGGTCCAGCTGAAAAAGGAACAAAGGCATGGGGTGATCTCTTAGCAGTGTTTTCTGGCAGAAATCTCAGGGGATCAAACACCTGCAAAAACACAGAAAAATGTTACCAGTGAATGTTGATCATGAAGGTTGGAGCAGTTTCTAAGACCCTGAATCTGCCACATTCTACAAATTTTATACCTTCGGATTCTCCCAAACTGTGGGGTTGTGGTGAATTCCATAAATATTGATTCCGATAACACAACCTATGGAAAAAATAAAACAACTTAATGTCATGGATCAGCTAGTGCTATATCTCAAGGAATGTACCTTTATGACAGAACCGTTCTCATGGTGCCTACAACAAACATTAACTTGGTTAATGTTTAACCTGATTACCTCTTACATAAAGTACATATGCGGTAAGTCATATAAAAGGAATATATTTAAGTGTGTATTAATTCTTGTTGAAAGAGCAATAAGGTGACAATTACAATAACAACTGCAAAATATAATGACAAAAAATTGCAGCTCGGATAAGCGGTAAACAATGAATGAATAAATGAAAAACCTATATAAAATACAAAACTATAATTAAAAAATTGTTTCATTTTAAATAGAATTGTTCTCATTTCTAGAAAATATACAGTAAGTATTATGAGTATGCTTGCTTTTCTAAATTGTGAGAGTGGAGCAAAGACAAGCCTGAAGTAATATCATTATATAATACTAAATTATAGTCCCTTGCAAACTCATTCATATCAAAATGTCTACAAGGCTACAGTTCCCTATTTTTTATAATTACCTTAAATCTAGAAGGCCATATTATCATCAAGAGAAAAAATGTACCTGCAGGAGCTGTTCTTCCATCAAAAAAAGTAATAGGTTTGCTCAACATTCGTCCAATTTCTGGAACAGGAGGGTACATACGGAGAGATTCCTTAATGCACATTGTGGTGTACGGTATTTTACTGAGGTCCTCCCTAAAATCCACAAAGTCAGATTCAGTGTGATAAATGCGGACTGCTGGGGATTAACTGATCCAGACTACTAGGAACAGACAATATATAAATATAAGCATTTTGCTTAGAAGCCCCCTGATGGTCCAGTGGCAGGATCCCATGCTCTGATTGCCCTGGTCTGGGTTCGATTCCCGGGTAGGGTGCTAACATAGCCACTGAAAAGTTAACTCTCAGTGCTTTAAATGGGAGGGTTGCATCAGGAAGGGCATTCAGCATAAAACCTATGCCAAATTGTAACAAAGGATCCGCTGTGGTGACCCCGGACAGGGAGCAGCCGAAAGAGCAACAACATAAGCATTTTGATTAGAAAAATCCGTCTAATATAGCTTATTATCAGTATCATAACGATAATAACTGTACCATTCGATAGTATCCTTTCCCATCAGCACTTGCTGAATCTCTTCTCTGCATTTTTGCTGATGGTCAGGATTGCAGGCCATGTTGTAGAAGATCCAGGAGATGCCACTGGCGGTAGTGTCATGTCCCTCAAACATAAAAGTGTCCACCTCTGCTCGGATGGCTTCATCTGACAAGCCCTGCTGCTGCTCATCCTATACAGGCGGGGGGAAAAAAACTCTCTTTCCCAGATAGTAATAATAATAATAATAATAATAATAATAATAATAATAATAATAATAATAATAATGGTAATAATAATAATAATAATAATAATAATAATAATTATTATTATTATTATTATCATTATTATTATCATTATTATTATTATTATTATTATTATTATTATTATTATTATTACACATTTTTTAGTTTATTTTAAAAAATTATTTTGTATATAATGCAGTCTTTGAAGAAGCTAAGAATGAAGAAGCAGAATCAAACAATCACTTTGGCTCCAACTACATGTAAAGGCTGGCCCTATGTTATCCCTAGGAGCATGTCTGTTGTGCTGAGTGTGTGTGTGTGTGTGTGTGTGTGTGTGTGTGTGTGTGTGTGTGTGTGTGTGTGTGTGCATGTGTGTGTGTGTGTGTGTGTGTACCACACTCCAACAACAGCAGCCTAGATCCAAAATATAATTGGTTTTACAATTGCTGTTGTTTGCCCAGCAACAGTGGGCCCACAGTGACCATCAACAGCCCAGTGCTTTAAATTAAGTATTCACTGCATTCACTGTAACCAAATGAGTTTGTACATATTCTGGCTGATTCATGAGTGATAATGAAATAGAAACCAGAAGGTAGTGGTGATGACATACACGAGCACATAGAAGAATATCAAGAAAGTCTAAGTATCTCTTCTCCTGAGCATCATTCTGGTTCTTCTTCTTGTTTAAAATTTCTCTTCTCTGTCTTATGACTTCATCTGTAAGGTTAAAAGGCCAGATATTAATAGGTTACATTGATAGCGGCCTCCAACAGTCTGAACAAATGCATTCACTTTTACCTGTATGGGTGTGTGCAATTTTGCATGCTTTTCTGTATCTGTAGCCATGTGGACTCATGTGAAAGATGATGTCATTGTGATATGGAAAGACACGAAATCGTAGGTTCACCAGGTAGCACAGTTCATACACCGCCTTTATGTATGGGTTGGTCCTGCTGAAAGGAGAGTGCTGTAATTATTACTATTTGATATATATTTATTGTTCAAAATGAAATGTTCAGCCATGTTTCCTGTATTTAACCAACCTCTCTGTCTGACAGCTGCTTTGGCAGCTAAATGCGCATTTCATTATGCTGTCCAGTGTCATCAGACTAACATGCTGAAAAAGTTCAAACGTCTGCCCTGTTTTTGCATACACTTCCCACTTGTCCTTTGGGAAAGAGTAATTTTTAGAAAACACACTGGTTGCACAAATCATGCAGGCAAAATTCAATTATAAATTTCATGTAGCAATTACACTCATAGCTAACAAATCAAAGATAAACTCACCAGCATAATATTGGCTGAATCTGCCATTATGTTCACGTAAGGCTTCAAGATATCATAATGGAAGCCTGGTGTGAGAAGTCGTCTGTGATGAAACCATTTCTGTCCAGCACTAACAAGTAAACCTTCTCCTGAAGAAACAGAATAGTTGTCTGAAGTACAGATACCACTTTTCATAATTGCTTAGTTATAATATTATGACTGTCTTCATATGATAAAGTTCAAGCTTTAGAGCTCCATGAAAACAGTGATGCTAATGGGGTTAAAGTAAAAATATTCCAGTATGTATAAAGATTAAAATTATGCAATTCCAATTAATTAAATTATATAATGTCTGTCTTTTTTACAGTGAATTTTATCAGAGAATTCTATTCCGTGTAATTAGTATATTATGTAAATGTCACTTGTACAACATTACCTATCCAAGGGATGAGAAACCTATATCCAAAATCATCCTTTGGTTCTGTTCAACAAGAACACAAAACAGAAAGTCTCTATGAACATGATGTCAATTAAGTGACAAATTGAATGAATCATAAAAGCTATAGATTGATTTAGTTATAGACAAATGACACCTTCACCTGTTGTTGCCAGTATGGGCTTGACATAAGATGGATGATGTACAAACAGAAAGATCATATCTGGGCTAAATTGTATTGGGAAAGCAAATGGATATTGTTCTCCCCATTTGGGTATCTTCTCTAAATCTGTTCCATCTTGCTTAAACTGCAAAAAAAAAAACATGGTCAAACTTAAACAAGTATTGATAGTAAAAAAAATTTGAAGTACAAAGACTGCTTATCTTCTAAAACAATCTTAATAAAAAGGATTTTAAACCTTGTGGATTAAAGAATTCTACATGAAAAATTCCCTGAAATAGCAACAACGTTCAAGACTAATAAGACTTAAGACAAAGACAGAACAGTGTGCCAGATTTTTTTTTAAGAACGTATGCAATGCAACGTTCTAGTTTATTCATGAGGCTGTAGTACTCCATGTTTAAGAAAAGCATTCACCAAATAATATTTTTTGTGGTTTCTTTGTAACAGCTTAACCATGTTAGCAGTGACTCAGTAAACCTAATAGTTGGATTTGCCACCCTGAGTTTCTGGACAAGTGACGTAGGTAAGGGGTTAAGTTCTAGTTAAGTTATAGCCCACTGTGTGGTTTTTCAACCCATTCAGCTGTAGTGAAAGAATCTGTTATATACTATTATATATTATAGAAGTCTACATATACTGCAATCCACAGCTATGTTTTCACACTTTTCGTGTTTACATTTTGTCACATTATTAATAGCGGTTTATGTTGCACTCTCTCAGAGAGAACAGGGCTCAATTTTAAACTTTTAGTTTTCTAGTTTGTGGAAAAGCACTTAGGGTTCAAAACATTTTTCTTCTTTTACATTGTTTATATATATATATATATATATATATATATATATATATATATATATATATATATATATATATATATATATATATATATCTGGTACAAATATGTAGCCTAGGTTTATGAATAAAATCATATACATTTTTTTCATTATTGACCTGGAAAGAAGAGAAGTGAAGTGAGGGATAAGTTACACATTACAGCTTAAAATTCCAAGTACCAAGTATTGAGTACATGTACAGTAAATGAACATACTTTCCAGAAGGCCAACAATTCACTAGAAATGTTTTTTTTATTGGTCTTATGAGGTATTCTAATTTGTTGAGATTTTGGTGGGTTTTTTTATTTATTTATTTATTTATTTATTTATTTATTTATTTAATTTAATTTAATTTAATTTAATTTAATTTAATTTAATTTAATTTAATTCTATTTAATTTTAATTAATTA
Organism: Hemibagrus guttatus; assembly: GCA_033459395.1. Classification (NCBI taxonomy): domain Eukaryota; kingdom Metazoa; phylum Chordata; class Actinopteri; order Siluriformes; family Bagridae; genus Hemibagrus; species Hemibagrus guttatus. Next base: position 16,883,727 of record JAUCMX010000003.1, read on the forward strand.
ATTAATTAATTAATTGATTAATTGCTTAATTAATTAATTAATTAATTAATTAATTAATTAATTAATTAATTAGTTGATTCATTAATTAATTGATTTTTGCTGTTGTTGTTGTTGTTGTTGTTGTTGTTGTTGTTGTTGTTGTTGCGGGGCATTGGTGGCTCAGTGGTAGATTTCTCGCCTATCATGCGGAAAGCCCGGCCTCGATTCCCAGCCACTGGATGCAGTGCCGGTCCCCAGCCCGGAAAAATGGGAGGGTTGCGTCAGGAAGGGCATCCGGCATAAAACATTTGCAAGTTGTTGTGCGGACCAGTTGGTCCGCTGTGGCGACCCCGAACGGAGCAGCCGAAAGCAACTGTGAATTGGTGGGTTTTTGTTAAATATGAGCCAAAATCATCACAATTAAAAGGACCAAAGACCTAAAATACTTCAGTCTGTGTGCATTGAATTTATTTAATACACGAGTTTCACAATTTGAGTTGAATTACTGAAATAAATGAACTTTTCCACGACATTCTAATTTATTGAGATGCACCTGTATATTTGCCTCCTTTTAAATTAAAACTAAATACAAAGCTGAAAATTGTTAAATGTGAAAATTTTCTATAATGAAACGATCTTCCTTTATTATCTTCCAATGGTATTTGAATTTTGGTGTGATTTTTTACAGACTGTGTAACGAAACCAGGACGTATCGTCAGTGTATGGAGAAACTAAATCAAGTCTGTTACAGCGTGCCCCGCTCTCCTCTCTGCCAAGTGTCATTAAATCTTTTAGCCGGAGAAGCGTTTGAATTTAGCCTATTACACTCCTACCTGTGTAGCATGTCCGAGAAGCCAGTGACCAGGAGGTCCAGGAAACTGCTCTAAGGCACGCATCCACCGCTTTCTCTTAATCGACCATTTAATCAGTACCGCGGAAATGTAGATTATGCACACGACTGCAAAGACATGATAGAAGCGAAACACTTCCAAGTTAAAAGGTGTTAGTTTCGCGAAATAGTTAAAGAGCTCCATATTTAGCCTACCAGCGCCCTGCACACACAGGCACAGAGAGAGAGAGAGAGAGAGAGAGAGAGAGAGAGAGAGAGAGATACAGACAGCTGTTCTGACCTCTATGGATCTCCATGAGCATTATGTGGAACCGTAGTAACCATACAAGGTCTTTTGCTGTCAGAGAGGGTTCCTAGTAGAACACTTTTAGGTATAAAGAATGATTCATTATACAGAACCTTAAGGAATCGTAAAACAACTATGAGAGCATTAACAAGTGCATATCAACATAAATGTACAGTATGATTAATAAAATAAAAACAAAAGAATAAAGAACTTCTTATCTTCTTATATTAGAAGTTCTTAGATAATAGAATAAATCCCTATGGGTTCCATAATCTATATAGTACTGTATAGTAGATCACAGCACTGGCATTAAAAGTGTATATAACTTTATCCAGGTTTAGTGTTTTTGACATTGTCAAGTCAAAGCCTAGATCAAATGATTCCATCTTTGTGTCTCTCTGAAGAATGTTAATTCAAAGCTGTACAATTTACTGTGTGTTAATGCCGAACATGCATAAACAGATAGCATGCTAAAGTGCACGTTCACTGGTGTTTCCATTCATGGCCACATGGCAATTAAATCTGAGGTCAAGGAATTTCGCAGCATATGATGTGTTGAAGATTAAACTTCAGTTTGTGACACAGGTGTTCTTGGAAACACAGGTGCTCTTGGTCTGACTATTTTGTAAACTTGACATTTTTCATTTTATCTATCTAAAATTATGAAGAGGAGCAATAAAGAAGCGGAGTGCTGCAAAAACTCTTTAAAAAATACCATCTCTTGATTTAGTCAATAATTTCATATTCATGCTTTTCAAATTTACATCATTAAGAATTTCTGCAAAGGTGGATGCAAACAATTTTCTTCTATATACTGTAGCATTAAGCTTTCCTTGCACTGGACCTGAAAGGCTCAAAACTCTTGCAGCATGACTGTGCACAAAGTGAAGTCCATAAAGACAAGGTGTGCCAAGCCTGGTGTGAAAGATCACAAGTGTCCTGCACAAAGCCCTGCTAAACCCCACTAAATACTTTTTGCTTGAATTGGAATGCTAGCTGCAGGACAGGCCTTCTTGTCCAACATGAGTGCTTGACCTTACTAATTCTCTTGTATATAAATTGACAAATATCCCACAGCCATGTTCCAAAATCAATAGGGAAGATTTCCTAGTAGAGGGGAGATTATTATAACAGCAAGGAGGGAATAAAACTACAGGCACATGTAGGTAAGATTAATTTAAATGTCCACAAACCTTTGGCAATATACATAGATCAGCCATACCATTAAAACCACTGACAGTTGAAGTGAATAACATTGATTATCATTTCCGTGGCACATGTCTCGTGTTGGGATATATTAGGCAGCTAGTTAACAGTCTGAGCAACTTTGTCAAGGGGCAACTTGTGATGGCTAGAAGACTCCAAAACTTTAGGTCTTGTGGGGTGTTTCTGGTATGCAATGGTTAGTACGTACAAAATTGTGGTTCAAAGACTGGGTGACAATTGGGTGCACCGCTGACAGAGTCATGGTAGCATAAGGCTTACTGATGTGAGTAGGGAGCAAAGGCTAGCCCTACTGGTCCGATTACACAGAAAAGCTTCTATACCACAAATTGCAGAAAATGTTAATGCTGGCTATGATAGAAATGTATCAGAATACATAGTGATTACAGCTTGCTGCGTATAGAGATCTTTAGCTGCAGACTTGTTAGAGCACCTATCCTGACTCCTGTCAACTGCTGAAAGCAAATGCGATGGCAGTAGCCTCTTTCATCAGGATAATGTGCTCTGCCACACTGCAAAAATTGTTCAGGAATGGTTTGAGAAACATGACAGGTGCTGACTTGGCCACCCATTTCTCCAGATCTCAATCCGATCGAGCATCTGCAGGATGTGCTAGCCCAGGGGTCTCCAAGATGTCTGAGTAGCTCACCTAAAGGTTAATAGAATATGTACAAATTGAAAAATATCAAATCAACTCAATAAACCCCCACCCATTTCCAGTGTTGAACCACACTTTAACGATTGTAACTAAAATAACTATTTTTGCTGTTATCACTCACTGTACCTAACCCTGTTTCTTTTTGCACTCACTGTCTAACACTGTTCTTTTTTCGCACACAGTCGGCGTTATGTGTCTTGTTTGTCTGCTCTGTCTCGTCATCCTTTGCACTTATGTTGTATGTTTAGTTTAAAAAATTCTGCACCTAGTATAGTTTAGTTCTATGTTTGTCCATGTGACCCTGTATTTTTTGTTCTTGTTCTTTGTAGCGCCTCTGGTCCAGGAGGAATGTTGTTTCATTTCATCGTGTACTGCATATATGGTTGAAGTGACAATAAAGCTTCTTTGACTGACTTTGTTGTAGTAAAATCTGACTCCCTGGACCTATCATACTCCTCCGTGCATGTAGGCTCATCACACAGTTTAATACATTCATTCATTCATTGTCCACTGCTTATCCGAACTATTCTCGGGTTACGGGGAGCCTGTGCCTATCTCAGGTGTCATTGGGCATCAAGGCAGGATACACAGGCACCCTGGGCAGAGTGCCAGCCCATTGCAGGGCACACACACACTCTCATTCACTTACACAATCACACACTATGGACAATTTAGAGATGCCAATTCTTTGGACTGGGGGAGGAAACCAGAGTACCCGGAGGAAACCCCCGAGGCACGGGGAGAACATGCAAATTCCACGCACACGGCAGAGGCGGGAATTGAACCCCCAACCCTGTAGGTGTGAGGCAAACCACTAACCACTAAGCCACCGTGCCCCCCCTTCAGTTTAATACAACCATTCATCAATTAATTTCACACACAGCTAGCACCAAGACTGTACATGGAAGTGGTATATAAACTTAAATCAATAACACAAATTAAAGTAGTTTGGATAAAGGATAAAGAAAACACATGAAAGATACATTCAACTTGGAAGCTGCTGGGGATTCGACAGTATTAAGAATAAAGCTATGATTCTGCCAAAGTAAAACCAATGAATGAATCTGTCCTGCTGCCTGAATATTCAGGGCGACTGAGCTGTAGACATTTCTTATTAGCGCAGGTGGTGTTTCATAGTAAAGTATTGTTTAATGTTTCCTATTGCACATACATATGAATGTCATAAAAATCGTATTATTTAATCATATAAATCCAATACAATTTCAGGTCTCTGTTTTTAAAAATTAATATTGCCTTCAATATCAAATCTGTTCCCCTTTTTGTATTACAAAGAGTTGTTTTCAGGTTTGCTGAGGCCACCAGGGTATGTGCCAGGAGACTTGAAAGTAACAATTTGCTGATAAATAACAGAATTCATGTGAATAAACAAAATCTAACAATAATGCATATATATATATACACATATATACACACACACACATATATATACAGTGGTGTGAAAAAGTGTTGGCCCCCTTCCTGATTTCTTTTTTTTTTTTTCAAACATATGCATGTTTGTCACACTTTAATGTTTCAGATAATCAAACACATTTAAATATTAGTCGAAGATAACACAAGTAAACACATCATGCAGTTTTTAAATGAAGGTTTTTATTATTAAGGGAAAACAAAATCCAAAACTACATGGCCCTGTGTGAAAAAGTGTTTGCCCCCTAAGCCTAATAACTGGTTGTGCCACCCTTAGCAGCAACATCTGCAATCAAGCATTTTCCATAACTTGCAATGAGTCTGTTACAGCGCTGTGGAGGAATTTTGGCCCACTCATCTTTGCAGAATTGTTGTAATTCAGCCACATTGGAGGGTTTTCGAGCATGAACCACTTTTTTAAGGTCATGCCACAGCATCTCAATCGGATTGAGGTCAGGACTTTGACTAGGCCACTCCAAAGTCTTCATTTTGCGTTTTGTTTTTCTCCAGCCATTCAGAGCCATTCAGCCATTCACACTTGCTGGTGTGTTTTGGATCATTGTCCTGCTGCAGAACCCAAGTTCATATATGTATATATATATATATATATATATATATATATATATATATATATATATTTTTTTTTTTTTTTTTTTTTTTCACATATATATGATTTTGTCAAAGCAACTCTCAGAGAAAAAAAGTTTTGGAGAACCATGTGCTAGATGAAAAAGTTCAATCCATGTTGGTCCCATCTCGCAACTTACCAATCTAAAGGAATCTGCTGTTATATATAGTTTTAATATTATGGATGATCGGTATAGTGTATGTGGTATATGCATGGCACTGGGCTCCAAATAGTGTTTAGTGTCTTCATTTTGGGAGCAATTTTGTGACCATTACTTATTTTTTGTTTATTTTGCTTCAACATAATCACTTTTTTATTTTTGAAGTAAAACTTCCATAACACTTTATTAGCAAATATTGTGGACATATCAACAAATTATATCTTTTATCTATGCAGAGAAGAGATTCATTGAATTTTTGTATTCAATTCTTATATATAATTCTTGTTTTTATTGAATATTTGGCCCAACAGAGAGATTAAATTTGCACATAAGAGGCCAGTTTACTTAATATAAATTATTTGGTTCTCGTGTCACACCTTACCTTATATACTATCATTAAAAGCTATTCCATGACAGCACACTTATTTAAAATAATTTACTTTCTAACTGAGCAACAACCAACAACAACAATTATTCCGACCACTAAAGACAGATTCACAAATAATCTGCCAGATCTGTCTCAATTTCTTACCAGACCCCTAAATGCAGATGATTTAGCTGAAGTAACTAACAGCATAGGCACTATTTTCACCAGCACACCAGACACTGTTGCCCCCATCCAATTAAAGAAGGTCAGAGATAAAACACCTGCACCATGGTATAATAGTCATACTCACTCCCTCAAGAGAGGAACCCGTAACCTCGAGCGAAAGTGGAGAAAAACTAAATTAGAAGTTTTTAGAATTGCGTATAAAAACAGTATGTGCAGCTACAGACAGGCTCTAAAAGCTGCTAGGGCCGAGCATCTGAGCAAACTGACAGCAATAAACCAAAACAATCCCAGATTCTTATTTAGTACAGTGGCTAGACTGTATGGTATCAGGAACAAAATACTAGATGTTCAACCTTTGACACCATCCTGTGATCTAGTCCAGCCTAAAGCTCCACATTTAGAGCTACAGTGCTTTACAGGTATAGGACAGGAAAAGCTTTATAAATGATGATCTTAGTGCATCATTCGACACTATAGATCATGACATTCTCTGTCAGGAGTAGCTGGACAGTTCCCTGCCAGGCCCGGGGAGGGCGCTGGCAGGAGAATCCTGGAAGCCTGTTTATGTCTGTGTGGTTTCTTGCCCATTGTTCTCCACCCTGATTGTGTCACCTGTCCCTGTTTACCCTGATGTGTTTCCCTAATAAGAGGGATCCTGGTGTACATGTGTGGCGTGGGTCAATGTTCTGTGTATAGCTGTCCCGTGGGTGTTATGTCGGGTTGGGGTTTATGGTTTGATGTAACCAAGAGTCTAGTGTTATGTTCATCTTTCCCCTGTATTGTGTTTATGTAAATAAAACAGTGCTTCACTGAATCCTGCGTTTGGGTCTGCGCTTTCACGGTGTGCTGGAGCACACGGCACCACGGAGGTCTGGGTTTGAGCCCCACATAGGGCAGGGGCTGAGCTGGACGTGACATTCTCGTAGATCACTTACAAAATCATATAGGTATTCAGCGACAGGCATTAAAATGGTTTAGATCCTACCTGTTTGATCAATAAAATTTTGTAGATTTAAGTAGAGAACTGTCCAGTGTAATGCCAGTGAAATATGGGGTCCCACAAGGGTCAGTTTTAGGACCTCTGCTGTTCTCAATATACATGCTTCCCTTGGGTAACATCATTAGAAGGCATGGGATTAGTTTCCATTATTATGCTGATGATATCCAGTTATATATCTCATCCAAAACCAGATATAATTTCTAAATGGTCTAGATTAACTGAGTGTATTAAAGATATAAAAGATTGGATGACCTATAATTTTCATTTCTAAATCCTGATAAGACAGAGATATTACTTATTGGTACAAAAACCAGTACACAAAATCTCTCACAATTCAATTTCCATTTAGAAGTATATACTATTACTACTAGCTCGACAGTAAAAGACCTGGGTGTAATATTAGACAGCAACTTGTCCTTTGAAAATCATATTTCCAATATTACTAAAACAGCCTTCTTCCGCCTTAGAAATATTGCCAAGCTTAGGAACATCTTATCTGTATCTGATACAGAAAAGCTAGTTCATGCATTCATGACCTCCAGACTAGACTATTGTCTATTGAGAAAATCACTAACAGGCTTTAAATTGTCAGACATGATGTGACTCACAGTTAAAACCTGTCTAGATAGTAATGCTGATGGTGCAGAGTGGGTTGAGGAAAATATTTCAAGCTGTGGGTTGAGGAACATATTTACCCTTCCACTTCACCCCCAGAGGAAACTGATGATCTATGCTTTGTTAGAACATACATATATCATTTTGATGGCTGCATTTGTTCTTGAACTTATTATATTCTTGAAAAATTATATTTGGTCAGAGACCATGGACGTTGAAGATACAAGAGAATGCCAACTTAAGCCTTTTACTTTGAATGAGTGTTAGATGCTAGAATAAATATAGCGATGGTAAAGCTGATAAAAGACATCTAGATGGTTTCCACAGTTCAACTATTCAGTTTCACAATGTTAATTCATGCTGTCTAGTGGACATGTAAATGCATTTGTTGACCATATTGTGTATTTCAGTTGATTAATTTAGCTTAACTAGCCTATATATTTCATACTTGCTCAGAAGGAAATGTACATTTACACTTCACTGTTAACAGTTAATGATAATTTATTAAAACTACACCAGACATTCTTTCAGGTTATTGTCTTGTTCCTGCATCTGAAAGTATGTTTATGAATTTGGTGCAGAGAAATCTATTTGCATATGTATAGTTACATGTGTTTATTTTGATTTAACAGTTAAACAGTAATGGCTTTTGGGTCTTAGATAAATAGAATAGAATAGAATAAATTCCTATTATATGGGGCATTGGTGGCTCAGTGGTAGGTTTCTCACCTATCATGCGGAAGGCCTGGGTTTGATTCCCAGTCAATACCTCAACCCCAGCCACTGGTCCCAAGCTGGGAAAAATGGGAAGGTTGCGTCAGGAAGGGCATCTGGCATAAAACATTTGCCAAGTTGTTGTGTGGACCAGTTGGTCCACTGTGGCGACCCCAAACAGGGAGCAGCTGAAAGCAACTTCTAGAATAAATCCCTATTAAAACTAAACAAAACAAAAAAAAACAATAGCAAAAGCTGCCAAATAATGAATGATAACATAAAAAAATAAAGAACTCAGTGAAAATAGCAAATTATGATAGTGAAATATTAAAGGCCTGGCATGGTGCCATAATCTATATAGTATTGTATAATAGATCACACAGCACTGGCATTATAAGTGTATATAACTTTATCCAGGTTTAGTGTTTTTGAATGAGCATGCCACTTTTACAATGCCTGAATTAAATGATTCCATCTTTGTGTCTCTCTGAACAATGTTAATTTAAAGCTGTACAATTTACTGTGTGTTAAGACAGACATAGATACATAAACAGACAGGATGCTAAAGTCCACGTTCACTGTTGTTTCCATTCATGGCCACATGGCAATTAAATCTGAGTTCAAGAAATCTTGGCCTGTGCACTGTACTGCTTTGGCAGCATATAATGTGTTGAAGAGTAAACATCAGTTTGTGCCACAGGTGCTCTTGGAAAATCGGACTATATTGTGAACTTGACATTTTTCCTTTCAACTATCGTAAAATTATGAAGAGGATCAATAAAAAAGTGGAAATCTAGCAAAAAATACCATCTCTTGATTTTGCCACTAATTTCATATTCATGCTTTTCAAATTTACATCATTTAATTATTGCTGCAAAAGTGGATGCAAAAAAATCTAATTTTCAATCTTCTGCATGCTGTAGCATTAAGCTTTCCTTGCACTGGACCTGAGAGGCAAAACATTTGATAATTTTGTAACAGGTTTAAACTTTGGATTATTAGATTAAAATCAACTATGCATCCATTATACAAAATATGTATGCATGTATATTATGTATGACCATGATATGTATGTATGACCAAAAATATTTTTTATAATATTGCATATAATAAAGTTAAAAGGAATAATAAAATCCTCATTCCCTGATTCTCTGAAATAAATTACTATCATAATTTGTGTTTAACATAGCATGTTTAAACTGTGATTCATTTTCAGTTCAGAAGTTTGATGTCTAACAAATGTTAGATTAAACATATATTTCTTCAGGATTATGTGCATTAAGTACACTCCTACAAACTCAGTTTTCTTCATAAACACTACATTTAACTGTGTGGAGTTTTTCATGTTCTCTCTGTGTTCACTGTGTTCACTTGGGTTTCCTCCAGGTTCTCCAGTCACTTTGCACTGTCCAAAAACATGAAGCTTGGTGGATTGGCTACTTTAATTTGCTCCTAGGTGTGTGTATGTGTGAGTAGATAATGCTTTGTGGGGTGAATTCTCCTGGCATCTGCTAAATATATAGATAAATATTATAAAGAATAAAGCAGTTACTAAAATTGCATCAATAAATTAAATTACACTGAGTGAAAATGCCTACTGTTACTTTCAACTGAGTACACATTGATATTTACAGCAATAACTAAATATATAAATAACACTATTATTTGTTCAGAGCCCAATTTCTGGGATTATATGTGTAGCTACTTTATCACATTGTTCTCTTCCTCTTCGCATCACTGTTTGTTGTCAGTTCACTGTGTGGTGACAGGTTTAGCTCTATCTAAACAAACATCAGGCATGCAAAAGATTTGCAGTATGAATGCTTAGCATAGGTGTGGTCTAACAGCAATGACCTTTAACAAACCGACTCATAGATATAGTCACAGTTCATGAAAGATTTGACACCAATCATTTCTATTTGATTTAAATAGTAGGGTTTGCTTAATTATGTCTACTAATTATGTCTACCACTGTTTATTTACATGATAAATCCTTCATTTAAAATAATCTTTTATTATATTTGTTATTATTTTCAAATAATTGATTGGTTTATATTGATCTGATTATTATTTATTCTGTAATTGAGTTTTCGGTCTGCATGTGAAACTCATGCACTTTCGACATGAGAAGAATTCTTTGTGTTATCTTGGGCTTAGGTACTATCAGCCTGGCTATTTCAACTCATGGTGAGTAACTCTTCATCATTGTAACAATGACATTTTTTTTCCATATTATAAACTGACAATGCATTGCAATGAACTTGGAACAAAACTAAATGGTTTTTGAACACGGCATGAATTTTTAAAAAGATAATTAGTATATGTCTGTGAGGATAACTATACAATTGCTATAAGTCTATGCACATGGCTTTATTTTGTCAATACATAGAGCTCTTTGGGAACAAAAGTAAATGAATTTATTGTATTTGTTTAAATTATTAAAAAATACTTTTTCAAAATAATTATTAAATTATCAACTCTACTGCAAACTTTTTACTATAGGCCTATATCTAGTGTGCATTAAACTGTATTTCATTTAAGACACAGTGAATTGGTAACTTTATTTATTATAGTTATAGGCAAATGAATTTATTATAGTGTTGAGGATCACAGTATAATTTTAATGAAGAAATTATTTGTAGATTGTAGAACATTATTGCTAGTTGGTCCAACTGTATATTTTATTATTTTATTTATTTTATATAACAGGTTGCTTTAATAATACCTGTATAAACAGAATTCAATTACAACCTTCAAGCATTAAATATTTAGATACATGGCCCAGTAGCAAGAAATATTTGTTTAAAAAAAGTTTCAAAATAATATGCCATTTCTATTTATTTATTTATTTATTTATTTATTTATTTATTTATTTATTTGTTAATCACTCAACATAGGGTTAGGGGTTTTGGCTTTACTTTATTGTTTTTTATTTGATTTTGTTAATCAATATAAACACCTACCAGAATTTTATTGCCAAAATGTACTATGTAAAAACTCTAGTTAACTAGCTAAAATCCTAAATTAATCGCATTTAACTCTATTACTTGTTATGTTCTTGATTACAATTATATTTATACTGATCTTCTTGAATCATTATATTTAAATTAATAATTCTAATAATTAAAATAAACTAATAATTCTAGCTTTTTGCCTGATGTGATTTCAACGTATTTCATGTGCATGTATCTGCTTCTGTCTTATTTTATTGTACCTCATTCAGAAGAGTTTTTTTGTAGATAATAACAATGATAATTAATGAAGACCAGAGACTTATGAATTTTTAAGTTTTTAAATATTTTGCACACAGTAATTGCTTTGTAATTTAATGTTTCAAGTTGCATTTATTTAACAGCTTCTACAATTTTGTGTAGAAGCACAGTCTAATTAGTGGCAAAAGAACATTATTGTTGCTAGGTCTTGATTCTAAGATCACAAATACATGCATAGAAAGTGTAACCATGTGTTTAATGATTACAAGTCTTTGGAATTTCACAACAGTAATGTTTTAAAATAGATTTTAATTGAGCATCATAATGTAAAAACACTTTGCTAAATTCATTAGTATGTGATTTCTACCTAGTGAATGATCCTTCTATCATATTATTTTTTTCTTCTTTTCTTAATTACCATGCATATTTTACTTTGCACTAATTGCTCTTGTTTTACTTCATGGTCTGATAGCCCCTGTTCAGTATGTGCCACTGGGCAGCAAAGTTACGATACCATGTGATGGTTATGGTGAACGCAGAACTGGCAAGTGGTTACACAGAAATGAAGACAATGAGTTTACGATTATTGTTCATGAAATGTTGGGCTACATTTTCCGAAGCAAACATTTGTCAACCAGGAAAAAGATTATCAAGAACTTCACTTTAGAAATCAGTTCTTTCACTGAGCTGGACAAGGGGACATATGTTTGCCAAGTGTGCAAATCAAAGAAATGCACTAATGGCAAACCAATAACCTTATTACCCCAGTTTGGTAAGTGGAAGTACATTCCTCATGTTATATATTTACACAATATTGTGAATTTAAAATATACTAAAGGAAACCCTGGCCATACTCTTTCTGTTACAGACATATCTTCTACACTGTTTGTTAAAGAAGATGATCGATTCAGTTATAGCTGTCTCTACAATTTAACCTGGAAAGCGGACTGGAGATTTAAAGCACTTGGAGAAAATACTACCATTTCTGTAAATCGTGAATTTACTAATAAAAATGTATTGTTCATTCCGGATGTTCAGCCAACTAATGCTGGCAAGTACAGCTACTGGGTCAAAACATCAACTGAACAACAGAAAAGAGTCTGTTCTTTGACTCTGTGTGTACTTTCAGGTAAGTTTATTTGCAGCCATCAAGCTACATTTATAAAAAAAAATTTCAGATATTCCCAGTTACACATGCAATACTGAAGAAATGAAATTAATATGGATAAAAAGCCTTTTTTAAATAAAATGTTTTTTATAAAGCATTTTTAAATAATAGCTCAACTATTTGTATAAATTGTTTCTAGAATTTAACTATTAAGACAATACTATTTACTACTATTTACTATACATAAAGTTATCAAAAATAAAATAAAATAAAAGCATCAACAAAATTTTTAGTTATCAAGCTCAGTAACTATGACATGACTGTCAGTTTATCTGTATTAATGATTTTGAGTTCATTTTCATTTAAAATGATCTCACTGTGAATTAAGTCTAGCTGTTTTAAAATACTGAACTTATTATTATTTTATATAATTATTATTATTAGATTATTATTATTTTATATTTTATATTTTATATAAAGCAGCAACAAGTGAACATTTCTATTTAGGACAATATACTGTTTAATTTTTATCTGAATAAACATTTTATATAAACAGTAAACAAATAATTGTCAAGTGAATAATAATCAAACACAGAACTTTAAAGAATGTCTGTAGGGATTGTTGGATTTGTTATTGTGCCACTAAACAATATACATGCACAGTATATTACAGTTATCTAATATAGAAGACATTAATTGCAGTGTCATTTGTTAAACTAACAGAATGGTTCTGGTGTACAGTGTGAAAAGCTGATGCATGGTCTTTTCTTTATATTAACATTTTTCCTAGTTAATGCTGAAAAGCTGACTGATTCACCACAGAACTGTACCCTGTATTGTGATGCAGATATGGATGCAGATGAAGGACACTTGGTTGCTGTAGGAAAAGATAAGTGGAATATCTCAGTTACTGGTAGAGTGAATAAGCCAAAGAGCTCTTTGAGTTGCAGGCTGCTAAGCAATGTTGGGGACAAACACAACTTCGGCCTTCAGGATGCCACTGCTACTCAGTCATGTAAATAATCTTGGAAATTAAAATATTATACTTTATAATTAAAATATCTAATACCAAATGTACTATATAATCCCAAAGAGCATTCATAGTTGGATGATTTGTTTATTCATGTTAAATATAATTTAATTTGTCTAATTGTTACATTATTTTGTCTTTGGTACGTATATAGCACTTTGAGATTTTAAATATATAAAAAGGTATAATAAAACATTTTCAAATATTTTAAAAATACATTTTTATACATTATACATTATTGTTACGTTACAAAAGCAAAGGGCTCATCAATTGTAAGCTTTTTGTTTAATGAAACTGAATTCATTTTCAGATGCCATTTCATCCATAACTGCAGACAACAGCAGCCATTTCCCAGTAGCTGCATTAATAACCACATCTACAGCTTTTTTTTTCATTGTGATGATAGCTATTTTTATACTTTTGCATGTTCTACGACAGAGGGCAGGTGAGAAAAAATATTTTACATAAATAAGATCAATGAGAAATATCTGTAGGAGATATGTGTATAATAAATCTTCAACATTTTTATCATGCAGACAGAAACTCTAGAAGTGCAAATGGACATTCAGAGGTAACTGTTCTGACAGATCCTGCATCATTTTTTATTTTTCTGCACCTTTTTAGCTTATTAAATGACTATTTTCACATTACATTGTTCTTTTTCATTTACAATTATTATAACTGTGAATTTTTTAACTTTCCATCTCTAAAAGGGGGAAATCGAGTCTCAGGTGATTTATTCTACTCTTCAGATTGGGAGATATAAACAACAGAATGTTGTTACATCTGACACTGAGTGTGTGTACAGTCAGATTATTGTTTCTAATAGTATTTGATTGTTTTGCCCTTGGCCTGAATTAATAATGTTTATTGCAACACAAATTAATCTTTAGCACTACTGTGATGTCAATTGTTTATCAGATTATCATGACAAAGATGTACATCTGCTGAAGATGTATCAGTAAAATGATGTGTTCTTGCTTTAGGACATAAAAAGTGTTTTACATTATAATCTTGAACTTGTACTAAGTATATTCTGTGTACTTATTTTCATAAACGGCTGTGTAAATCTGTGCACATTAAACACCAACCTGTATAAAACATTTTACTGTGCATTTATTCACAAAGTATCTGTTTGTGTGTGTTTATAAAATGATACTAAACAGAAATTAAAATAAGGTACTCAAAATCTTGGTTGATATTGTTTTAATGGGGGGCTGGGGGTGGGGGGTTCTTGGTCGAATAAACCTGTAAATCCCAATTGAAAAAAACTATGGTGTGCTAAAAGTCCCATTACAATGATAAACAGATAAACATTGTGATCGGGCTGCAAAGTGGCATAGCTGATAAAGCTGTCGCTCCACCGTTCCAGGTTCCCTCGGGTCAATCCTGAGTTCAGGTTATTGACCTTGTGGAGTTTCTTTGCATGTTCTCCCTGTTTCCCTATAGGTTTTCAGTTTCTTTACAACATTCCAGTAGCCAGTATTATGTTAATGATGTCAATTATGTCAAGTAGGTGGATTGTTTGTTCTAAAAGGCCCCGAGCTCTGAATGTGTTTGTGACCTTTGATGAACAGGTGTCCCATGTACTGCATGTCCCCACTTTGCTCCCTGTGCTATTAGTCCCTAGTGTCAGTAATACTACAATCCTGTTATTAATCACATAATGTGCAGTCATGACAATGCACAGTGTAGGATGTGTGTGTTATAACACTATAAATGTAGTGTTGATATTACTCACGTTCTTCACACATTCCACTCAAGCAGACTTGAACAGTGACTTTAGAAGTGTAAAGAATATATAGCACATAACTATGGGCAATCCCCCCGCACCTCATACCTCCCCCATGCCCCTTACTGTTTGTAAGCCATAATGTGCAACATATGTGTCAGATACTGTGCCCACTTTATTGTTATTAATTGTTTACAGAAATTGTTTACACAATTTATATGATTGTAAATACAGCATAATATTAATTATACTAATATTACTTATTGCAACACAAAGTAATCATTGGTACTGTTTTAAAGTCAGCTAGTTATCAGAATACATCTGCTGAAGATGTATCTGTAACAAGTTGTGTCCTTGCTTGCTTTAAGACTTAAAAAAAACCTTTTGCATATTTTTTTTGGATCATATACTGTAATGTCATAAATGGCTGTGTAAATCTGTGTACATTAAACACTACTTTTTACTTTTTACTGTGTATGTTTTATACTGTGGCTTCTTTTAATTGCTTACTTTATAACAACAATATAGATGTGTATGTAAGTGTGTGTGTGTGTGTGTGTGTGTGTGTGTGTGTATGTGTGAGTGTTTAACTTTATTGTCATTAAGCAAGTACAAAGCCAATGGAATGTGCTTAGCATCTATCCAGAAGTGCAGTACAACAAGTAGCATTAAGTTTTATGTGCAAAAAGAGACAATGGGGTAGGATGGCAACGTGCAAAGTGATGCAGAAATGGTGTGGTATCAAAACAGTGCATCATGTGCAGTCTTAACACAGAACAATGGGGGTGAATGTGTTATAGCACTTTAAATCTAGTGTTGATATTATTCATGCACTTTACACCATGCATGCAAGAGCGCTTTAACACTAAAAAAAAAAAATCAGTAATGAATATAGTATATGATTATGGGCAATTCCCCCCACCTCACACCTCACACCTCCCCCATGAAACTTACCGTTTGTGAACTGCTCTGTGATATAAGTGGGTCAGGTACGTTTGTCACGTTCCACTTAAAAACCACAGTTCTTTTTGACCCTCTTTCTAGATGCATTAGTCACATGCAGGGAAACTTCAGCTAAAATTTGG
Organism: Hemibagrus guttatus; assembly: GCA_033459395.1. NCBI lineage: Eukaryota > Metazoa > Chordata > Actinopteri > Siluriformes > Bagridae > Hemibagrus > Hemibagrus guttatus. The sequence continues at coordinate 16,899,989 of JAUCMX010000003.1, forward strand.
TGAAACTAACCAGGTTGTTTACATTATTTTCATTTTACTTAGTTATAGGTATAGTACAGTATAGTATAGTTATAATCCACTTTCAGGAGAAAACAAAGGTAGCATATATCATATTGTATGTTTCTGCCTAAAATAGAACATTTTAAAATAGAACTTTTTAGGGCAGTGTAGGCACCCTTTAGTGATTGTATTTTTTCTTCTACTTTCATTAACACTTTTGCATATTAATATTAAACCTGTCACATATTACATATTTAGCAACATGAAGTAAATCAATAAAGAAATCAATAAAGTAAAGAACAATTTTACATTATTTGCAATCTAGGGCTACCAAAAATAAGGTAGCAAGGTGATATCTGGCAATAGCTTGAGCTTTTGCCTTCAAGCATAGTACATTGGAAAGCGCTGATGCTCCAAGTGATTTCTGGTCTTCCCCAGTCACTAAGGATGTCATAGATCATATTTTTGAGGTCTTAATAACCTAGTATGCAATGCAGTGCAATGTTTAACTTTTACACATCTCAGAAGTTTTCATTTCTCATTGCCCAGCTGGAATAAATGAGCCAGTTTGAGCCAGTTTTAGAGTGCACCTACACTTCATTGATTTTATATAATCCTGCCTTTACTCCACCTCCTTTAGAGTCATTGGATCATTTACCAATAACTGTAGATCCTCCTTCTCTCCATAACCAATCATCTGTCAGAACTATGCAGTACACCGATCAGGCATATCATTATGACCTTTGACAGGTGAAGTGAATAACACTGATTATCTTCTCATCATGGCACCAGATAGTATGTGAGATATATTAGGCAGCAAGTGAACATTTTGTCCTCAGAGTTGATGTGTTAGAAGCAGGAAAAATGGGCACGCGTAAGGATTTGAGTGAGTTTGACAAGGGCCAAATTGTGATGGCAAGCCGACTGGATCAGAGCATCTCCAAAACTGCAGCTCTTGTTGGGTGTTCCCGGTCTGCAGTGGTCAGTATCTATCAAACGTATCCTTTAAGTCCTGTAAGTTGCGAGGTGGGGCCCATGGAGGTGTACATGAGTGATGTATCTGCGTGATACATCTGTGATGTATTTTTAATTCTTGCTAATACTTGAATTGCTCTGATATTAGATTCACTGAGAATGTACTCACACTGGAGTAATAAACTTTTGGACTCTCCAGGGAGAAAAATTCTCCACCCAACTTTATATAATGTTTTCAATTTTAAAGATTCAGTACAACTTTTATTATTCTGAAAACATTAATATTTGTCAATTTTACAGATTTAGCAGAAACATTTTACAATCTTATAATTGTATTTTATAATTGTTATAACAATATCCTTAATTCGTATTCAGACATAATTTCTCTTGATATTGGCATTATATCGTATACTGGCTGCTCGACGTAGACTAGACTTACGTGTTATATACGTGTGTAGCGCAAAACAGAAAAAGAAATAATTGGAGTTTTTTGACATTTTGGCAGAACCTGGCAACCCCGGTCAATGTTAACTGAGCATGCGCATGATAAAGGCCGCTAAAATTAACGAGTGAGGTAGTTAACAAATATATATGAATTAATTTAACTAGGTGAGTGTAGTGCGCGTTTTAGTCACATATACCTCCACACATTAATGCTTTTAAATAATATAGTTTAGTAAAAGTCCTCCGTAGTGGTTGGCAATTATCGTTGACTAGTCTCACTGCACCACAGGCGGCGCGGCCTTCTCATCCTCGGTGTGTATTTGAGCGCTTGGCCGATCAGAGCGTCGTAATGCTACAGGACACCGCACTGTGATTTTGCCATAGGACTCTTCCGGATCAGATTAATTGACAGTGAAATACTCGTTCCTTTGCTTGGTCACTAAAGCTAATAAATAATCATTGTTTGGCTGTTTGTATTTTGAACGTAAGTGGCTAGCTAGTTAGCTTCTGGACCACTCTCATATCCTTACTGTGCTGTTTGCTTTTGTACGTCGAATAAGTTGAACGATGGAAGCTCCACCAGTCACTGTCATGCCTGTTACAGGGGGCACACTTAATATGATGGAGTACCTATTACAAGGTAAGTTAAATAATTTTCTTGCTTTATTAAACTAAACTAATTTTTAAAACTATGTTCATGGTACTGGAGCGCCAGAGTGCAGCACAGCGCGATGACTTTCCTAACTACGATATCAGATTCAGCTCCGCATAGATGAGTGTCAGAAGTGAGGAACTAATGGGAATATATCAAGCAAAATCCACAAAAACAAGCTACAGCTGCTGAGAAAATATATGAACATATAAATGACATGTTGTAAATAATAAATGCAAAGTGAAGTATATGTAGTTTTACTCTCATTGATTGATAACTTTCCGCTCCAGACTGTTTTTTTTTTTTTATGTGTAATATATGTATAAAGTAAAAGAAATCTCTAACTACAACAAAAAGTGGAAAAGTAAAATCCAGCGGGACAGAAGACACAGGCATAACATTTATGATCACCTGCCTAATATTGTGTTGGTCCCCCTTTTGGTGCCAAAAAAGACCCATCATGGACTGTGTATTCTGGCAGCTTTCGATCAGAACCAGAATTAACATCTTCAGCAATTTGAGCAACAGTAGCTCGTCTGTTGGATCGGATCACATGGGCCAGCCTTCACTCCCCACGTGCATCAATGAGCCTTGACCGCCCATGACCCTGTTGCCGGTTCACCACTGTTCCTTCCTTGGACCACTTTTGATAGATACTGACCACTGCAGACCGGAAACAGCCCACAAGAGCTCAGTTTTGGAGATGCTCTGATCCAGTTGTCTAGCCATCACAATTTGGCCCTTGTCAAACTCACTGAAATCCTTACGCTTGCCCATTTTTCCTGCTTCTAACACATCAACTTTGAGGACAAAATGTTCACTTACTGTCTAATATATCCCACCCACTAACAGGTGCTATGATGAGGAGAAAATCAGTGTTCTTCACTTCACCTCTCACTGCTTATAATGTTCTGCCTTATCGGTGTAGCTTAATGTATAGTGTTTGGGCTGATACCTGTTTTAGCAGAAAAGTTTTTAGGTCTGTCATGTATTACTGTAGGTTCAAAAACCATAAATACTGTGGCTAAACTTTTAGATTTTGACACGTCTTTATAATGTATGTTTGTGTGCAATATCTGTCCCTCATCACAGGTAGTGTACTGGACCAGTCCTTGGACAGTCTGCTCCATCGGCTTAGAGGTTTATGTGACAACATTGAGCCAGAAAGCTTCGCAGATCATGAGCTTGTCTACCTTCTGAAAGGTCAGCAGGGAAATCCATTCATCCTGCGTGCCAGACGGTCACTTGCTCACCCTACTGCTCCCTGGCACCTACGATACCTTGGGCAGCCTGAGGTGGGTGACAAGAGTCGTCATGCCTTGGTACGGAACTGTGTGGATGTTGCAGCCTCCCATAGTTTGCCCGACTTCCTCAATGAGATGGGCTTCCGAATGGATCATGAGTTTGTTGCCAAAGGGCACATTTTCCGCAGAGGCGTCCTCAAGGTGGTTGTGAGCAAACTGTCTCGAGTGCTTGTGCCAGGCAACACAGACAACACTGAACCTCTGTCTCTGTCCTACCTAGTGGAACTTAGTGTATTGGCACCAGCTGGACAGGACACTGTATCTGAGGACATGCGTAGCTTTGCAGAACAGCTTAAGCCACTGGTTCACTTGGAGAAAATCGATCCCAAAAGGCTCATGTAGGTGCCAGAAGTCATCCTGCCTCAACTTGAAGTGGCAGCTTTGAGTTATTTGGAAGAAATTGACATCACCTCCAAATATCATGTCTTGTAATAGATTGTAAGATGTCTAATTTGAAGCTGAGTTATTTAACCATGCAGCAGGACTATTTATGTCAACAATTTGCTTTCTATGGCCGAAAGATATGCAGTTTTGGATATCAAGATTGTGTAAATGTTATTTTCAGAATAAAAATATGCCTCATTCAACATTGCACGAGTTACAGCTGTCAATTTTCTATGTTTGTTTTTACACTGTTTTTGCACTAGGTGGCTCTCCTACCCTGTTTTATGGTTTTCCTGGTTTCTCATTGAGTGGCATTTCTTTTATACCTCAGAAGTGAGGGATGCAGTTGCTATGGCAATAATTAGGAGTGAGATCTGCACCCCCACCACCAGTATCTCTAATTAGCTTTCTCAATTGCTTAATGATACATGGACCTGTGAAAGCTCTCCTTTCTTCCCTGTCAGAAAAGTGCAGATATTTTTTTTCCCCCTTATCTGCTCTCATCTCCACTATTAACTCATGAGAGCTGACACCAGAGATGGCAGCTAGAGATGAGGCCATTACTCTTCCGGTGCTCCAACTGGGATCCCACTATTTAAAATGTATGAGAGAATTTACCATTAATTTCTGTTTTAGTACATACACTCATTTGAATGGAGATAGAAATTACTGGAGTGCTCATGTTTGTTTCAGATGAATCGAATTGATGTTGGCTTCCTATCATAAAGCGGTGGATTGGGTATGTAGTATGTATAGTACTACAGAATCCCATTAGCTCCGTGCTGATGTGTTAGTCTCAGTTTCATACCACCTTATAGTCATGAGTGAGTTAGAGACATTATTTTTAATTCTGAAAGAGTAGTATTTTTCTTTAAAAAAATTTTTTTACTAGAATAATTATTACTAGAATTGAGTGCAATCTCAAAAATGGTACAGCAATTGGTTAGATTTGGAAGTATTTTTAAACCCATTTTATAAGCCTAGTCAGATCTTATGCCTGCTTCCTGCAAATGAATGGACCTAAATGCATTCAACTTTCACTTTACAGAACATTCCCTAGATTATCAGTAGTCCCTATGGAGCATGTTTCCATTATACTGCATACGGGAAAATGGTATCATTCCAAATTTCCTCCTCCCTTGTAAGCTTTATCGAGTGTATCGCATTAGTTAAACTCTCTCAGCTTGTGTGTGTGATTTTTTTCTTTCTTTTAAACAGCAGTCAACTATTTTCAGACTTGTGCCCTGTCTTAATTAAACATCATCTGGCTTACATTTCATCTATAAACTTTTTGTGAAATTTGGGACTATTTTGAGTGGTCAATGCGAGTAACTCCAGCATGATTAGCTGAGTGTTGCAGTTAGCTGAGTGTTCCACTCAAAGGGAGTATGCATAGGTACTTAATCTCACATTGTGCATGCTGTAGGTAGATTCAATTAAATGTGTTTTTCACATGTTTTAATAACTAGAAACTGAGGAAACTGAGACTAAGTTTAGTCTAGTGGGTTAGTAGTCTGCTGAGTGTATCTCTGTACTGGTATCAGCACTCATTCCTGGTGATGCTGTGATGCTCACACTCGCAGCCCTGGACTGCACCCTCCACAAAGAGTGCACTACTCCTTTTTACTTAGGCTTTCATTTCATGCATTTGTTTTGAATAATACACAAACAGTTTAAATATAGTGGATTACTGTACATGGTTGATTCTTATCTCTGTTGATATATCTGACTGGGTCTAGGTCTAATTGTTCTGCATATCTCACTATACAAAATGGTAAAAATATCTTCTAATCAGCACAAACTCTAAAGATTCTTTTGTTTGGGATGTTAGTAGATGCGAATTGTTGATTGTGGTGTGCTAAATTCTTGGTACCCAAATCCCAAGAGTGTGCTGAACTTCAGGCTGCATATGACTCATCAGAACACCTCATACCTGTTCTATGTTTAGCATGTGCAATAACACAATTGTAATTTCAAAAGTAAATGGCAGCACACATTGAAGATTCAGTGGGTGTATTGTGTAACCGAGTGTGTCCAAATCATAGGTGTGTTGGGTGGGGATGAGTAAGAATTCATCCGTGTATGGGTGTCATTTGTGGCTTTCCCTCTAAGGAAGTTGTAACTTTTGTCACTTGTGGAATGTCCAAGTGCATTGTATAACCTCAAAAGACAGATCATCACCTTCATTATATCTCAAGGAAACACAGACTTAACACCTTAACAATTCTGAATAATTTCTAAAATGTTTATATTTAATATTAAACATCAAATAAAATGTGTAATATGTATGCTGTAGAATAAGGTGAAAATTTGCATGTAGTTTTTCACAGTTAGTTTGCATATAATTTCCACAGACTGCAATATTTTGTGGCTGGGATTTCACCAAACATTAGGCACTAATCAGAAGACTAGGTTTTTAGTTCAATTTAAGTAATGTGTATTTAAATTGTGTATTACGTGAAAGGCTTGTGGATCTCATACACACCTGTATTTGTAGTTATTTATTCATAATCATGATTATCTTTTTAATGAATTGTTAATATATGATAAAACCGAATCAAAAGAGATCTTGGTATTATTCTGATGCCATAATTGACAAACAAGGAAAACTGACAACTGATCACACAATTGTAGTTAGTTTTAATTATTCATGATAAAATGTTATGGTTAATCTTTTTGTGTATTTGAAACTGAAAATTTATTTAAAATTGTAAGATTGGGCTTCTGTGTATTTGAGTATAGATAAAATACCTGTATTATCTATACAGACTATTATAGAGAAATTTTATAAGAAGAGTATTCGAGAAGTAAGATGTGAATTTGAATACAGTGCTGTGACTTGGTCCAAAACTAATCAAGTTTTATCCTTTAAGTGGCAGTGCAAAAAGCAGCCTACAGCACAGGTATTTGAAGTCACTTGCTAAAGTCCTATATCTGATTGTTAATAAAGTTACTGTAATAGTGAATGGTGCTTTTTATGAATCTTGTTTCAGTGCTAATAGGCCATTATACAAATAGACACATTTAGGGCATTGGTGACTCAGTGTTAGGTTTCTCGCCTACTATGCGGAAGGCCTGGGTTCAATTCCCAGCTAATTCCCAGCCAAGGCCTAAACCCCAGCCATTGGATGTAGCGCCGGTCCCAAGCCCGGAAAAAAATGGGAGGGCTGCGTCAGGAAGGGCATCCGGCGTAAAACCTGTGCCAAGTACAGACCAGTTGGTCCACTGTGGTGACCCCGACAGGAAGCAGCCGAAAGCAACTTCTATACAAATAGACACATTTGCTAACAAGTCTCAAAATCTACGCTGGATAAATTCATGCTTTACCCTGACACTCCACTCCACACTCTGGAGATAACTAATCCAAGATAATCTCACTTTAAATCTGTTCATCGACAAGCCGTAGACTATGTCTAGGTGAAATATCCTGAACAGTGGTGAACTCCCTACCCTCTCTTCAGACAGGTAAGAGAACATACCAAGGCCTTATACAGAGCAACGGCCAGTGTGCTGAATGAACTCTTCTTCGCTTCATCATTTCTCTGCTTTTTCAGATGGACTCAAATAAAATTGCTGTTTTGTAATTTGTCTGATGGTTATCAAGCACAGGCTCTGTTTGATCCTACTAGATATACACTTATAGTAACTTCGATGCTGTTGTGATTTCCTCTATATAATATCTGAAAAGGGTACCAAAGTGTATCTTTCCTTATTGATGGTTACCTTAAATAATTTTATGCATGTACCACTCCAGGCACAAAAAAGGGCAGGTTAGTACTTTTTTTCTGAAAGTGTAGGCACACAACCGTACATGTTAATGTTCTGTAATAGCATGATGCGTGCTCTGTTCCATTGGATTGCAAGCATTTTGAGAAGACACCTTTGAGTAATCTCACTAGAGACACTCAGGGCATGATGCTCTTCGTGTGATTATGAGGATCGTGGGTGAGACGTCTGTGGAAACTTCGATCACCCAAAGCTCATGAGTGTAAAACTGGGATTTGTTTGACGAAGACGGACAGACCATCATAGATCGAAACATCTTAAAGCATTTGTTCAACGCTAATCTCCTCCATCGCAATAGGTGGGCATGGCCTCGCACCCTTCTCACTGGCCAATTATGGGCGAGCTGCGTTTCTTCAACTCCTCACCGCCGGTGCGTCATCCTTTTACAACCGCCAAACGGGCCGAGCGTAGCGGTGCGTGAACGGGATCTCAGCGGACCGAAAGTAATACAGCGAAGAGAGGAAGACGTGCTGAGGCGATTAAGAGTAAAACACTAAGCTTTTAAACTAAGACGAACCTGGACTGGATTTGAGCCACGCAGTTGTCTCCATACATAGGCTAATAATGAACGCATGACTGTGCATACTCCACTCAGACTCAAGAATTTCTAATGAAGGGACGTCGCTCTCCTCACTGGTCATGGCATAATGATTCATCGAGGACTTCTCCACCCTTGACCTTCTTAATAGAAAGTAACGATGCAACTTTTCTGAGCGCTTAGGATAAATCACAGCCTGGTCGCATCCTAGATATCATCTGTTGCTGCAGTCGGTTTAATTAAAAGCCCGAGCAGATTACAAAGCTCTTCAAATCACTGAGTGCATTTAATCTGGACAGACTGTTGTCGTGAATGCGCTTGGTGGATCCCCTGAACAGTTCATATATTGCCATTTTAGCAGGGAAAATGGAATGTTTTATATTGTTTAATCGAAGATCGTTTCTACGTGTCGGTTTCTGAGAGCTGTCAATTCGAGATGCCGTGTTTCTTCGCTTGCCGGTTCACTGTCCTCCCACTGAAGTAGACATTTCGGCTCGGGTGACGGATAGTGTGGACGCCGCGGAGTCACGCTTCCATCAAATTTAGTACTGTGGACGATGATGGTGGAGGACGAGGAGCTGGATACGCGTCCAATTGACCTGGATGCGGACTTAGAGCCGCGCAGCCGGCCGCGCTCGTGCACCTGGCCGCCGCCGTGTCCCGAGGACTTCCCCACGGCGGCGGAGCTCAGCGGAGCTCCTTGTCCTCTGTTAAAGACGGAAGCCGAGATCGGCCCGCCGTGCAGATCAGGGCGGAAGAGTGTGAACCCCGCCGAGGTGAAGCGCGAACCCGGAGCCGCGCCGTTGCCATGTCTAAGCGGTACTGCACTCGACGTCGCCGGGCAGCTGCGCAAAGCCAAGTCCTCACGACGCAACGCGTGGGGGAACCTGTCATACGCGGACCTGATCACCCGCGCCATTGAGAGCACGCCCGAGAAAAGGCTCACCCTGTCGCAGATATACGATTGGATGGTGCGATACGTACCTTATTTTAAAGATAAAGGAGACAGCAACAGCTCGGCTGGATGGAAGGTAAGACGCACGTGCACGCGTACCACCACAGGGTTTTATGACATAGGTGAAATTATTCTTTTATTCTAACTTTCTGGCTTGCATCTGTATTGTATTTAGTTTAGTCTTGGTCTATTAAGAGAGCTTTTATACACTACTCTACCATAAGGCATGAAGAACACTGGAAGTTTGGCTGTTGCTTGTTCTTCTTGAGCATGCTGAAGAAGTCAAAATATTTTGTAAAGAACTAGATCAAATGGTATTATATGTGCTTGGGACACCTGCGGTAGTATACTCACTGTATTGTGTAGTATCATTACCAGTCATTTCTATATCCACTCATCATACTGCCCTACCTAAACACCCTTGAGTAATTATTTAATAAATTCCAGATTCAATGTGTGAAATCAGATCACTTTTAGAAAACGTTTTCGATTTATAAAGCACATCTCCTCAACGATTCAAAATTAAATATAATCTTTTTTTCGTTAATTAGCTTCAGAGGTCCAGTTCTACACTTGACTAATTATTATTAGGCCTACTATTATTCTTAATTACAAGATACAGGTTACAGATATCAAATAGAATAAACTTACATTCTCTCATATATTAATACATTTCACTTCCCACAGCCAACTATAGCTGACAATTTACTAAGCAGTATGCTAAGAATGATAAAAGCCATCAAATAACATCAACATCAATAATAACAAAAATAATCAAATTCCACATTTGTGGTTTGCACAGTGAAACATCCCTTCACACTCTCTTTGAGTAGTTTAATTACACCATCATCTAGTTGCTGAGCTAGTCTGCAACTTCTGTTGGATTTATTCAAATAGATTTGCTATAATAAGCTTGTTTCTAATCTCATCCTTAAATTTTTATCACATATATTCTGTACATTTGGGCATCACTAAATCCATGTTTCTTTGCCAGTTTGTATGGAACTGGTCTTAACGTAGATTTGATTAAGGAAGTTAAGTGACAAATGAGCCTTGGGACATTCCACAGAACATCAGATACTTAGGCCACACTCATGTACTCTATCTATCTAGGTGCTTCAGGATTGCTCATGCAGGTTCCATCGATATTGCAGCTTAGTCATTCTCTCTGTTCAATATTCATTAGGAACACTGCTGATGATACAAAATATTTGGTGTAAAATATAAAGATATGATTTTAACTGGGTGTTACTTTCCAATGAGCATTCTATCTGTTCCATTACTTCAGTTGAAATGGTGAGATTAGCCCTACATTTAGTCTATTTACTCACTGACAGCAGTGATAGGTTGACTGTTTTGAAAATGTCCACTGATGGGAGACAAATGCACACTGAAGACCCAGCCATGACCACAGCTCTGTGGCTCACCACTCTGTGGGCTGTGGGAAGAAAAAAGAACTGAGCATAGGTCCAAACCCTATATGTGCTCAATGGGCTCATAGTTTCTCTTGGCCTAGGCACCTGGGCCTGATGCAAGGTTATCTAGTTTAAACAATGTGTGCTGAGGTGTGTCTACAGGTGTCTGAGCTCCATTATCCCTTCCCTGTGAGAGGACACTGTTCAAGTCAACCACAGAGTGGACTCCATATCTTTAGCACTACTGTCCCAGTGCAGGCTTGCTTAAGGGTAAATTAAAGGGTTTACCACAAGCACTGTTAGTCTACTACTGCAGCAGTTTTTAGAACTTGTCCAGACATAGCCTGAGCCCAGGTAATGAAGGTGATTAGGCATGCTTTTAATAGCACACTTGTGCTCAGTTATAGATGTGACCCTGTTTCTAATAAAAAAACAATATAAATAGTGTTTTTATACCATAAACACAGCCGTATAGGCTGCATTGAGTAGGGATCTGCTGACTAAAACATTCCCATTTTGTCATGTGTAAATCACTGGTGATTTATTAGTGATAATCTGCCTTAGTTAAATAGCAACAAATTACTCCCTGAACTCTTTCTATTGCAGCTTATGTATGATTAGCACTTGAGAGGCAGCGGAACATATTCAGTATAAGAAGAACACTTCAAAAATGTCTTTAAAAGCACCATACAAATATAAGTATAATAAGACATTCTGAGGAACAGGAAGGTTCTGTTCTGTTCTAAGGTTCTGTATCACTTTATTTGATATTGAGCAATCTGCAAGTGCTTCTGTGCAAAAAAACACGAAAAACAACAGTGTTAAATAATTTAAGTATGCAGCTTGACCTTTGTCCCTGTGCTCTGCTTTAGGAGGTCAGGTGTATTTTTCTGTATAAGTACTGTTAATCTTGATTCATTAGATTTGCATGTTTTCTGTTTGTTTGTTTTACCTTTACACTTTACACACTTACTCTCTGAGAATTCCTGAGATTTGATCTAAGAACCTTTGGATCACTGGTACAGAACCATAACCACTGAGTCACTACTATTCTGTTGTATAGTTTAATTATGTTGACCATGTGTTGGTTGAATCCTACTGACACCGCTGAGGAAGTGGTGTCGTATTCTGTAGACGTGTGTGTAGGGGGATCCTCTGATCAGTGTGACAGCATGCCATCGCTGCGGATTATGTACCGCTCAGATGTTTTTATTTTTGTGTACAAGGGCATGGCTGAAGGAAAGTATTTAAAATAAAGACAGTACATCTTGATTTTTGTGGATATCTGTGAGAATGCAAGTGTCAGATTAGCTAATTGCTTTTCTGCAGTATACTGTGGTTTTTTTGCAAGTATTTGAAATTATTGCCTTAAGCGTGTGTGCGTGTGTGTGTGTGTGTGAGAGAGAGAGAATAGGGAGAGAGCAAGTGATGGAGTGTATGAGTGTCTGACCGCTGGTGTTCTGGTGCCAGGGGATTGCAAGTCAGGTCAGAGCGTGTGCCAAGCAGTCAGTCAGACGCTCTAATCTGAAGTGACGAGAGCGTTATTTATAACGTGTCTTTAGGTACGAGCACAGGCCAGCAGTGCAAAGGGTCAGCAGCCTGCCATTGCATGCAGACTGTTAAACCAGTCAGTGAGAAGAAATAGAGAAAAGGAGAAGGAAACACTGAAACACTGAGGGGAATAGGAAGTCTATTCTAAATATTCTAATCATTTTATTATTAAGAACACAGTGTATTTTAATTGGTGATTCTATGATTCTAAATAAAACATGTTTCAGAAAGACATGATCAAAATAAAAGTATGGGATCTATATTATTTTTAATTGTTTAGGCAGATCTTGCTTTTGCCATTTTGGTTTACCCGAAGTCCATGCTTTTATGGTATAGTTTTTACGAGTCCTTGTAAATGGACTCTTAGCACTCTGAAGTGGTTACACTGTGTGCGTGAGTGAATCTATAAGCACTGGAGCTGATTCTTAAAGTCAGGAATCAAAGATAAAAGATAGAAAGTAACCTGAGGTCTTATCCATATTTTATTGCTGCTAGTGAGCAAATCTGACAGATGATGAAGAGGAAGCAATGCAGTGAACAAACTAAAACTAAAAATATATTTTCTGGTGAATGCAATTACATTGAGATTATGTCATCTATTGAGGTGACATACCTTGCACAAAGGGGAACATTGTGGCTGCACTGGACTTGTCCAAGCCATGACACATAGCCTTTGGCTTCACATGGCTTCTCACTAGTCTTCAAAGCCACACATGGTGCACAGATTACACAGGATGTTGCAGAGCCAGACCAGAACTCAGAGTCAAATCCCTGTTCTCTGTAGTCATAGAATATTTCAGTTACTCATGCATATTTCATCTGTGAGTAATTTGATAGATTAGTGAAGACTACATTAGTCTGCGTAAGATGCACCATTTTCTGGTTAGGCTAAACTTTAATTACTTAATAATTTAAATATAGGTGCAAACACCCATGGTGTGCAGAAAGTGATCCAAGATCAGGATTTCCAGATTGATTGATTAGGATATGCTCTTGCATCCTGAAGCAGCTTGATTGCTGCTTTTATTGCCGCTTCTTCCTTCATTTTTTAAATTATTGCTCTGGAGGGTGTGTGCTGTGGGGTTTTGAAGTGCCTCCTCAGATTTGGTGCTTTTTTCTGGCTCTTTGGCTTGGACTGATGTACCAGGACTTTATGAGCACAAAGTGGACAGAGTAACGCATGTCCATGCCAAACCTAGAGTGCAGCCATACTAGTAACTAGGGGATGGAAAACAGGCAGGCAGACAGGGCTGCTCTTGGAGTGGGTGCTTAAGTTGGAATGACTGATTTGGCCATAGTTGTCTTTGTTCACTTGCTGTATATGAAGTGTTATAATGTGTGAGGAGAATAAACTGCATTGTGTGCAAATTCCAAGAGACCAACAAACAGAAGAATGTGTGGGCACGTGCCAACCAGATGGTTGTACGCAGACCCCTGAGGTACACCGGACCCACAGAGCCATAAGTGTAGGCCTTGACTGCAGCTTGCCTCTTAGCACCTAACATTATTTTCCCAAGCTTTGCCTTTTTCCCTGATCACATGTAGGAAGGAGTCTGTGACCAGTCATAAAGAAGAAATTATGTAGTGATTCAGAATAGTTTGGAAAGATCTGTCCAGTTAGCCATCACTCGGTCCCTGGTGATTCCATATGTCTTATAAAAAGCCCATGAGCTCTTCACCTTCTGACATCAGTACACTTTTAAAAAGGATTTTATGGCCAGGCGCCATTAAGAAGTTAGGAAATGTCTTCAACTGGATAAGAACCAAGAACAAACTGTTTTGCCTATGAAAGTGGATGATTTCGATAAAGACTTCATTTGCTCCTCAGTATATTTTCATCAGACTAGGTGTTACTTAAAGGGATTTGGATGCAATATTAGATTAGATTTGAGTGCAATCTTAGGATTAGAATTAAATATGTATTTAGAAATCTAAAGAAAATTATTGTGTGCCTATGCATAACATGCAGACAGAACGTATATCTTGTCTCTTTGACAATTTCACAGTAGTCTCTGTGACCTATTGTTTGACCTAAATATTTTTGCAGTTCCTATCTCACTGTGATTTTTTGACCTTTCACACAGTGTGTCTTGAAGATTTCTTTTGTATGTGGGCATTCCATGTGTCTAAAATACTGTGGATATTGATAGGTTTGTGTGTATTGTGTATGTGTGTGTGTTGTGCATGTTTGTCAGTCCATTGGGTATGTTGTATTACCTACCTGTGTGCGGGCATGTGTGTGTGTGTGTGGGGGGGTGTTTTCGTGCACATTTGTTAGTCCATTGGGTACGTTGTATTACCTACCTCTGTGTGTGTGTGTGTGTGTGTGTGTGTGTGTGTGTAAGAGAGAGAGAGACGGAGGCACTGTGAATGTGTGTGTGTGTGTGTGTGTGTGTGTGTGTGTGTGTGTGCGCATGCACTTGCATTCATGTGAATGTCTATGTGTTTGTGAGTTTGTGTGTGTGTGCGCATGTGCGTGTGTGTTGATGGGCTCAGTGGGAGACTGGGTCCTGGGGGAATAACTCTCGTTAATAATTCAGACGAGGCTCATTATCAAGGCAGTGCAGATTTCTCCCTGATTTCACCTTAATTGCAGGCAGCCTGCTCCACTCAGGCAGTCTGTAGTCACGCTGCGCTCTTTCACTTTCTCTCCTTCGCTCTATCTTGCTCTATCTCGCACTCTCTCTACCTCTTTCTCATTGAACACATATATATGCAGATTTGGAACGAAAGCCTAAGAGGATAAAATGAACAGGGTTGTCTCTAATTGGAGTGTATCTATATTATTCTACATCCATATAAAGATCATAGTCCCTTTAACACATAATGACCATTATTATGTCATTAGAAATTAACAAATTATCATATAATAAAATAGCTATGTTTAGTAATTGGTTGTATTTCTAATCAATAACTGCCTAAAATCTGTGACCCGTGAGGGTGACCAGATGCTTAGCATCTTTTCAGGTGATGTTCTTCCAGACCTGGAATGGAGCAATTTTTGGCTTGTTTCTGTTTTTTTTTTAACTTAAGTCTTGTATCCAGTAAAATACCTAATGGTGTTCAAGGCCCCACCCCACCTCCCATAGACACACACACACACACACACACACACACACACACACACACACACACACACACACACACACACACACACACACACATACAAACTGTTAAAATGTTCTTGTTCTAGATCACTGTATAGTAAAATACATGCACTTGAGAATTCATCCTGCCGCTGGTGAGACAATTGTCTCACAAGTAAGACTTTTTTTGTAATCATAGATACCTGTGTTACCAGGTTTTTGGGAAACCTTATTTTGTTTGGCCATGTTTCTGATATTTCAGCCTCCTGATAATCTTGAGGATTTGGTATTTTGCCGAGAGTACATACAAATCAGCTTCAGAACTCTCGTTTGCTCTGTTGGAAATGAACTAATGATACATTGACACACTGCTTACCAAATAAATGACTGAGCAGCCAATTGTCTAATTAGTAAAAGTCCTGTACAAAACAGGTTCAAAATGGTTGACCAAAAAAAGCTGAAAAAGGCTTTCTGCACCTTTAGCCATATAAATCACATCTGACGTGTGAATGTATATGTTAAGATATATGATTCCTGTATACACATATGTAGAAAAGTGAACCTGTTTTTCTATAGTGAAGATACTCTGCACTATGGGGAGTATACTGCTTCAGCATATGCTCCTTATATCATAGCTCAACCTGTGTGGTGGCCTGTGAAAACGCTTCACATGGAAAATATTGACCTTTTCATTTTAATATGTAGTTTTAAATTAAAGGTTCTCTAAGACTGAGATGTACAGTTTGTTTACTTCAGAAATTAAATCAAAAGCATTAATTGATCGTATCTAGAAGTAACTGGAATAATATATGTTCGTTTGAGTTTTTATAGTGAAACATAATTAACTGTACTGGGTATGTAGATATTAGCCAACCAAACATATCATACATGATAGGAGGACAGTTAACCAACATTACCAACATCCAATATCACAATAAGGTAAATATAAAGTATATTGTATAAAGTATATTGTCTAGTAGTTAATTCCTATTTGTCTAAATCTGAATATCCAAGACCTGACATGGGCTCAACATATACAGGTTTACTCTTTCAAAATATATTTAAAGCATTGAGAGTTCTAAACTCTGTTACAAATTTACTCTTAAAAAAGTTTTGTTTTCTTAGCTATCCATCTAATTTATATTATATTATAATACTTCTAATACCAAATTTATACAGTGGAAATATTTAGCTTACAACAGAAAAGCATTACTTTGGCCAAAATTGTTATTTTAACTTAATTTCTTACATTAATTCAAAAGCTACATAAGGCAAGGTTTACCACATTGCCTCACATATGTAACATGTATCTTTCAGTGTGATCACAGCATGTTCCTTCTTACAGATTCTACTGTCCTCTTACTGAGACAAAGCATCCAGAAAATGCTAATCAGCCCTCATGTAGTTGTGAAATTACATGCCATGTTAATCCACAATATTTGTAATCCTCTGCATTCCTGGCTCAAGACTTGCACAAGATGCAGTGCTGCCATGAGTAAGTACAAGTGCATCCCAAGTTCAGTCACAAGGTTTGAGATTCAATCAAAGTTCAGATTCCATGAACAATATTGAGCTTCTCTTTGCCCATTACTAGCTAGGTTCTAATTATCAGCATGTTAGTACTCCCATGAACTCTCGTGTATCAGGGAAAGAATGTGGAAATCTGAGAAAGTGTGAAATGATCGTAGCATCTTGACAGCATGCTTTTGGGAGAGTGCTGAGATGTGTGGATTGATTCAGACCCAGCGACATGGCTTTCGCTCGTAGGCTGCTGCTGAGTGCTGATTGATGGCTATTAATGTGTCTTGTGAGGAACCTGAGGTGATTTATGCCTTAGAGAGTGCCATATCTCACGCTGCTCTCCTTTCCAGCTGAAGCATACTGACAGGCTTAGGAAGGCTAGGCACACTCTCCAAGGTGACGTGCAGCTCTCCTATGTTATGTGAAGTTTTGAGACTGGGTTCATATAAATACCTGAACTGAAACTCTGACCTAGGATCAGCTATGACTCTGTCTGTTCAGGCATCATTCATTATGTGCACAGTAGCTTAACTGGAGCAGAAATAGTGCATCAGTTCAGATCCTGTACTCCAGTTGCAGCAGTGGGAGAGGAATATGAAGTGTGACATCTCAATGCCACTGTCTACAGTAGAGGGCAGGCCAAGGGAGGGCATGCTGTCTGTGGCTAGTATGAGAACTGCTTGCCCTTGTCATCTGCTGACTCTGTGTTCATGTTGGTTTTTCTTCTTGGTTGAAGTGCATGGAAGGACACAAGAAGTATTAAATAATCCTGGACCTGTTGATTAAAAACGGTTCTATAGACTTGTACAGATGCAGATTTGCAGTACTGTGTTAAGTAAGCAAATAACTATAAATAGTTGGCTAAAAACACATTTGATGTTCAAGTGTCTGGTCCACAAACTATTCACTTTCCTGTCCAGCCAGTACAGGCATTTTTAAATATTCAGTTACGTTTTTTAATGATTACATAAAGGTGGCCATATGTTGATTATTATCAAAAAAGATCCCATATATCTATAGCAGGATTTGGTGTCTTCTGTAAAATTGCCATCGCCCACAGCATCAGCCTCCCCCCCAAAAATGTTTTTTTCTAAAGTCTGTAATATTCTGTGCAGCAAGCAGTTTGATTTTGTTTTATGGATGTGTAGGAGCAATATTTAGCAAGACTAGTGGGTTGTGGATGTGGCATGTGGTCAGACTTTGGTAAGGGTGTATAGTAGGAGCCAATGTCAGACCTATTATGAGCGGGACAGCTTTTGGCGTAGGAGGTGTAATGCACTGGAAGTGACTCAACTGTGGTTTCACTGTTTTACAGCATTTGCTTCTTATGGATTTAATGCGGTCACTAGGTAGCAGGAGTGTGTTGCTTAGGCAGTAGGTCACTATTTGGCCAGGGTGATTGTGGAGTTATTGGGGGGACGTTGCAGTGAGTCAGATGGCTGAGACGTGGCGGTCCTAGGTGGATTTGTGTGTCAGTGTGGATGAAAGTAGGTCAGGATCAGAGCATATGTTTAATATTCTGACCATGTGAATGCTAACCTCTGAGACGGCACATAGCCTGTCATGAACCCAGCTGGTTTTCTCTATCTCTATTCATCTCTCTGTTCCTTCTCTCCCTCACACTTGTAGTCTCCTGTGTTTTTTCCCCTCACACTTTTCAGTCTCCCAATCTTCATCTTTGTGTTTGTTTCCCCTTCTCGTTTAGCATTCCTCTCACTATTTCTGCGCACTCTAAGAATCTATAAATCCCTGACTCATCCATCTCCTTCATTCCCTCCAGTTCTCACTCTGTTTCTCTCAGTCTCACTCCACTGCTTTTTGTGTCTTCTTACTGTCTGCTGGTTAGTGTGCAAACTCGAGACCCCTGCACCTACTGCGCTACGACTGTCTCGCTATGCCTACACCTCTTTTCATGAGTGACACTTACGGGCAGCTCCTGACAGAGTGCAAAGTCTTCAGTGCTCTCTCTCTATCTTTGTCTCTCTCTCTCTCTCTCTCTCTCTCTCTCTCTCTCTCTTTCTCTATCTTTGTCTCTCTCTCTCTCTCTCTCTCTCTCTCTCTATCTTTGTCTCTCTCTCTCTCTCTCTCTCTCTCTCTCTCTCTCTCTCTCTCTCTCTCTCGCTCTATTTACTCCTGAGAGTCACCTCAGTTCATATCTAGATAGGGTGTATTGGTGACCTGGTAGAGCACAGTGACAGAGAGCTGGCATGTGTTGCAGGCTCAGGGATTCTGGCTGCAG
The DNA here is from genome assembly GCA_033459395.1 of Hemibagrus guttatus. Classification (NCBI taxonomy): domain Eukaryota; kingdom Metazoa; phylum Chordata; class Actinopteri; order Siluriformes; family Bagridae; genus Hemibagrus; species Hemibagrus guttatus. Next base: position 16,918,839 of record JAUCMX010000003.1, read on the forward strand.
CCTACTACTGTCCTCAGGTTTTTCAGTGATTGAGAAAGGTCAGGGCTGGGGTCATCTCAACCTCCATTCTGCCAGGATGTGATTGCTGCTCTGGAGCAGGGTTCTAGCCTAGGATTCCATATTGCCCCCACCACTTTTTGCCTGCTGAGGGAAAAGAAATAGAAGGAGAGGGATGTGGATAGAGTTGCAGGTGTGGTAGAGAGAGGGAAATAGCACACTCTAAATCAAGTGTGTATCCATTAATACACAAAAACACACACACATACACACATACATTATGGCACATCTACACACTTGCTCCCATCAAGCACTCACTCTCTGGCTGAAATGTGCATGGTTTGTTCACCAGACAACTAGATTGCTAAGCTTCTGGAATGAATCAATAATTAGATAGATGCAATAACAGCTCATAAGAGGAAGGCCTCTCGATTATGGACAAAATGGGTGATTGGCATGAAGCGATGGAGCTGTAAGGAAGAGTGGTATTTTAGGAATGAACAGTCACTAATATGTAGGGAAGACCATGGCATAAAAATGGCAGCATGTATTTGTGCAATGTTAATTTATTTTCCTTAAGCAATCAGGTTAATGAAGTCATTCTGTAATTCTCAAGTGTTTCAAACAAAAAGAATGATGGGGAAAAATAGTTCCTAGAATAAAGGCTTGTGAAGTGGTGAGTCTTCAGATAGGAGGATCATTTAATTATGTGCTTGTTCATGTGGTTGTGTGTGTGTGTTTTTTCTTAAGTGTGTATAAAGAAGATAAGAAACCATGATGGCACATAATAGAATAAGGCATGGGATATGGACAGGCGCACAACTGTACTGACATGATCTAGGAATAGTGCATATGATTTTGTACAGATATGTGTATATGTTTCTGAAAAGGTACTTCAGTTGCTTGTCCTTTGGTACCTCTTAGGCCATATGATGCTGTTGAAGTTGAAAAGGAATATACATGCATGTTTCTTTTCTTCATTAACGTGATCACTCTTCCTCAGAGCTCTCTGTGTGTTGTTCTGCTATTAGCCGTTGTTTTATGACTTCTTCTATTACTGTGTCAGATCTCACACACACATTATGATATTTTTGATATTTAGCATAGTCATAGAGGGAAGTTGAGACAAAAGTGGATTTACAGAAGACAAGATGTGTGTATTGGAATGTCTTTACAAAGAGAGTCAAGGGGTGTGAGTTAGAAGGGAAAATTTAGCAAAGATAAAAAGGCAGAGAAAAGTGCAGTAAAGAGAAGGAGGGAGACAGAGGGAGAAGAGGAGAATCACAGGAAGCTGTGATTTGGTATAAGCTCAGACCGGTGATATATGACAGGATAAAGGGATGAAGAGAAATGGGTGGTGGAGACAGGCTAGTATAAAGTGAAAGGGGAGGAGAGTGATGATTGCATGACTGAAAGGAAAGTGCATAGCTCTGTGTGTAATGCTCTCAAGTTGGATATTAAGAGGAGCTTGCCTCCTCTCCAGTCTGTCTCTCTCTCTCTCTCTGTATGTGTCTCCCCTTTTTCTCTCTGCCTCTACCCCTCTCTGCTCCCTATCCATCTGCACTAATGATCCACACTCTTTGCCACACGGCCAGGCTGAGTGATGCCCACTGACAGTATCACTCAAGCGGAAACATTGCAGTCACTGGCTAGGAAACGTTTCTTACACACACACACACACACACACGCACACACGCACACACACACACACACACACACACACACACACACACACACACACACACACAGTAGTGTCAAAATGCAAACATATTGACCAATTCCCCAGCTCCTCAATGACAATACTGTATTAGGGGCTGTTGCTGCAATACTGTGATACATTAGAAGACGTGAATTAATTGTAAGCCAGTGCTGTAGAGAAACGCATCTCTGTACCATTTATGTTTAAACAATGTTCACACAATATTCTTTATCACAGATTTTATGTAAAAGTAACTACAATAACATAATCTGGTATTGTTCAAGCATAAGAATCAGCACTGCTAATTACATAAGAATGATACAAAAGTAGTAGTTCTCATGTACAGTTATGTGAAAACACTTCAACAAATACATATTAATTATAAATTTAACAATTAATATAAGCTATTGTCACAGGCATGGTGTCGGTTTAACAATAGCTATCCTAAATTTCATCTTGATAAACCTATTAAGTATGTCAACAGTACTCAATCACAAATACAGAAACTATTTCTATGTAACTTTATACTTGCTACCAAATATTAGAAAATTAGATCAATTTTAAGACAAGAGAAGCAGTAATAAACAGTAAACAAGACTGTAAATTAACATAGACAGCAGATTTGATATCCTCTGCCTGAGCGCTCATATAAAATGAGACACGTATTGTCAGATCTTTCACCTGTGAAAAGTGATTCCTAGTTTTCTTATGGCAGTGGTTCTCATATCAAAATGCTACACAGTGACTTGAAATTGTTGGAGAAAATATACATTCTCTACATTAAATTCAAATAATATAGTAAGACAATAAGCCACCTAAAGTTTCACATGTTTGTATGTGCTAGAACAAATTCATCATGTGATAATACATAAAAAGTCAAAGTCACAGCCATGTGAAGGAGCTCTCCATCCAGATAGGTTTAACGTTTTCTTAGTAATTGTAGTCATTTGTAAGTCAATTGTATATTTGATTATGAAACTTATTAAGTCATTCTGTGATTTACCCAAAATTGAGCAACATTTCTCGAACGTCTCTGCATATATAATTGACCACATTTGAGTAATGGCTAATCTTTAATTCACACTCGATAATGCTGTGAGTGGAGTTAATGATAATAAAATCAAGTGTATCTTTTCTGTAATAGACAGGCTAGGCAAAAACTTTGAAAAGAACCCTGTGACGATGAGTCATGACATCATGACATGTCCTTGCAGCCTTAGAAATCAGATAAGCAGTCCATAATAATGTTTAATAATAAAGTCCTTAATAATAATGCACTAATGGTAGCATCATGTCTTCCAGATATAATCCTGAGTGACTGTGGGATGGCTAATTGGTTTATTTATGAACAAGACTAAAAGTTGACATTTTGCTATGGTGTCTGGAAGCACACAATTGTCCAGCCTTGTGAAAAGAATTTTACAAAATACACATTAGGAATTAAGCCTATGATTAAGCTTCTGTTGTAAGTGAGCCTCTATTTTCCTTTATTTAAAATGACCAATTGTACATTTCTTAAGGTGTTGCATTGGTGGCTCAGTGGTAGGTTTCTTGCCTACCATGCAGAAGGCCAGGGTTCAATTCCCAGCCAATACCTAAACCCCAGTCACTGGATGCAGTGCTGGTCCCAAGCCTGGGGTTGTGTCATGAAGGGTAAAACCTGTGCCAAGTTGTTGTGCGGACCAATTAGTCTGCTGTGGCGACCCCGAGCAGCCAAAAGCAACTTCTTCTTCTTCTTATAATGTGTTCCATTTGGCAGACTCCCTTATTCAAAGCAAATAGCATTTATCACATTTATACAACTGAGCAGTTGAGGGTTAAGGGTCTTGCTCAATGGGCCCCACAGTGCCAGTTTGGTGATGTTGGGATTTAAACTCTTAACCTTCTGAGTCAGTAGTCTAAGGTCACACAGAAAATATATTAACATCAGTGTTACCTGCACAGAATTTACATGTACAGCTCTGACCCGATCACTTCCAGAGGCTTGCCTCATAACATCAGTTCTTATGATGTTATTCATCTTGCTTGTTGATGTACATTTATAACCAAGAGGTGGTAATGGCCTCCACCTGTTCCCTGTCTGTGGCTCAGCAAGACTCTTGGTTCATGCTGAACTGCATGACAGTTGAGGAGATAACCAGAAGGTTTGAATTTAGGTTGTGGCAACCCTTTTCTCCAGCAAGTGTGTATTTGTTTATGTGCATGATATGTATGTGTGTATACCCCACAACCTTTGGCCCCTGTGTCCTAATCCTGCTTTGGCCTGTATGCTAATCGAGACACTCAATAAAGATAAAATAGCCCATGTTCCCAAGCTTCATGTGCATATTCATAATCCAGAGTTGTCCATCCTTAACACATGTCCCAGCCCCGCTGCTGCCCTTGTCTGCACAGTTAGGACCAGATGTATCAGAGGCCTCCTACGCGTGGCTCAGTTTGCTTCTGGGTTTGCTTTGCTTCTTGGAAGTATGTCATTCTTCGCTAAGCTTCCTTTAGACTCTCTTTATTGTGCCATCTGTCAAACTGTGTCATGCACTGTGAATGTTATATGCACTATATTGTAACACCACATATTAGGGAAAAATGTAATCACAGAGAGCACTATCTCAGACATTAGATCACTTTAAATAATGGTTCAAAATACAAAAGGTATTCACCGTATAAAATCGAGTCATGTTTTTTTATATAGCACAATTATAGACAACAAGCGAAGAGGTACAATAACTGAAGAAGTGTTTTATTGAAAACTTTTGTTGTGCATTAGTACTATAGAAGAACCCTTACTATAGATCCAGCTTTCAGAATCATACTTTGTATACACACTTGAAACACCTCATGAACTTCATTTGCAAACTTAGATTTAGTTGTAAGTTTAACATGTAGACTTGAATCATAATCTTTTTATTAATATGGTAATCTTCAATAGTACATACATTTGCAAAATATATTTCTGCAAGTTACTTTTCTTACTTTACTTTACTATTCTCTCTTAGACTGTCCATTGTATTATAAGACTTTAATTATAAGATCATTCATAATGTTTTGCTGGAGGGAGATGTTGATGCTACATTAGTGCAGTAGCACCAAGAAAAATGTCATGAATTGCCTTTAACATGTGCAAATAAATCACATAGCTGCTCTGTGTAGATCCTCTTCACCTTAAATCATCAATATGAAACATTACCTCACTGGTATTAGTCATCAGACACTTCAAGACATTGTATTAATGGCACTGTATAAATTAGAGCAGAAAAAATCTATGTCCTTAAGCCATTTATCCTATCGATGAAGATTGACAGAACACTATGCCTGGATCCTATGTATCTAAGAGCAGTGATTCACATCAATGACACTCTGTGTCCTTGTCTTTCATGAACTATACCAGGACTGAGTATTGCAAGTTATTGCATGTGCCTTCCGACCTCTTCATTGATAAAGGTCAGGGACTGTGTTCAGGAAACTGTAGAAAAACTGATGTAAGACCAGATGTCCTTCTGTCCATGCCACAAAATAAACAGTTAGAACTAATTCAGGTACATGAATACAAAGTGCAAGTTGTGATGGAGATAGGAGAAGGAGGGTTGGGGGATAAGTGGTTACCGTGCATACACTGACAGGACTAAAGAGTGTCCTTATTAAGTTTTCAGGAGACTGTAAAAGGTCGGAGCATGCCCCAACATCCATATCCCACCCTCTGAAAGCACCACCCAAAACTCCTTTACCTCTCCATCAGGCACTCCTGTGGGGCCATTAGCCATTCACATTCCCTCTCATTAGAGCAAGAGTTTTACTTAAGCCATTGGACTCAGCAGTCTGCGGCCGCAACACACATTAATATTTTAGTAGCTCCTGTTGAGGAGCTGAGAGCCAGTTGCCCCTTTTGGAGTACAGAGCATCTACTCACTCTCCCTCTTTCTCTCTCTCTCTCACTATTGTTCCTTTCCCATCTTCCATCTCTGTCCTCAGTATCATACATGCCGCTTTTTACTGGTCCCACACTCTTTTGCCCCTCTTCCTTTTCTCGTTCTCTCCCTAATTCCACTCCCACCAAAAGACTCTAACTCAAAGTATCTTAATGGAGCTTTTTTGTGTCTATGGCTAAAGAGGGGTATCTCTTCATTACCCCACTTTTTGTCTTTAAAGAGATGGAGAATAATTGCTTTCTTTCCTTTCTCCGCCCTATCTATCCACTTTTATATCTTTCTCTCAGCCTCCACAAACTCTGAAACAAGCTGGTTGTAATCTGAAATTTGATCTAATCACTGTGATTTAACAGCCTGCCTGTCATTATCATCACAGGCTGATTAGGTCATACCGATTGAGTGTTTGAGAATATGAGATTTATCAATGAGACCAAAATATCAAAATGACATTAACATTATTTTACCTGGTACAGCAACAAAAAACCCAACTTTCCCATTTTTTCATTTGGAGAAACTTTTATTAGTATTTTAATTCAGAAGTCTTTTTGGCCAAGTATGTCTAATTACACCAAGACTATGACTCCAGTTCCCAGTGTCCATCTCAATATGACATCCATACATATAGCACACTATAAATAAAAAATGTAACAAGTCAATAAAATGGCAACAGTAAATTGGCAGAAGTGAGGTATTTCCTTCTAATACCATATATGCCAGAACAGATTTCCTTTAAAATGTAATGAACAATTTATGTATAAATATAAGTTATTGCACAGTACAGGAAGGACAAGAAGGTGCTTCAGTTGTGTTGGTGATCAAATTGTTCTTTACTGGAGTTTAAAAATGTTTTCTAAAGCCCATGTCCATTCATGAGTGTGAACAGCCACTGAAAAGAAACTCTTCTTGTGTCTGGTTGTTTTAGCACTCAGTGTTTTATAATGTCCGCCATAAGGAAGTTAGGATCATTTTTAGCCATATATTAGTTCTCATAATGCCATTGTCATGGATCACTTAGAGAAGTCCTGTTTCAAGAGGAATAGGAATGGAAAATGTTTCAAGTACTGCTCAGAGACAGGATCAACATGGACAGTCTCTCAGTCTTTAGTCGTATGTTTCTGGGAAAGAAACAGATTATTCAGAGCATTATTACAGTGTCTGAATTTAAAGCCAGTAATTAATATTGATGGAAGATTTCCATATTTATCGGTTGGTATTTGTTTTTTTGCCTAATCATTTAACAAAAATATTTTACCAATGTAACCTAAAGATTTGTAACCTAAAGATTTGCTGCTAAATGTAGCTAAATTATTAATAAGAGTTATTATTGCTCAGATATGGCCTTGAATGCAAATATATACTGTATTTTGTTGTGGATGGTGAATTCATTAAATAGTTAGAGATTCACTATACCTTTCATTACCCCCCTTGTCCTTTACTTGAGTAAACTCCCCTGATCTGCCTCCCTTCCCCCAAATTCCCCCATGTCACTCCCTTGGGGAGGGATAGTTGGCTGGGAGAGAACTGGCTGCTATGGCAACAAGAGCCCTCCCTTTCCCATGGGTCTCCTTAGCAACTGGTCGCTTGGTACTTCTGTTTTAAGAGTGCCCCGTGTGCCAGGCTTGTGTGTGCATGTATATGTTGAGTGTGTTGCAAGAGGTTGCTGCTCACCAATGCATGACATGGTCATCAGTTGCTTGTGTGAGCATGCCTGTGTGCTGCTCCTTAAGCTCTTAGACTTATTTTATTTCTAAGGAGGTGATTTTGAAAGCAGCCAAGGCTGCCTGCCCAAGTCATCAGAATGAATTGCATGGACATATTCATAAGGGTTTGAGATCATCTAGCTACCTGAGTCTTTGACTATAGATCGAAGGTGCATAAGTGTGTGTGTAAGTGTAGGGGGTCCAAGTGTCTGATTGCAACAGCGTATTCCCAAGCTCTGTAACTGAAACAATTAAATCAGTGATTGTATAAATTTTGCATGCTGAACACATGTCTTGCAAATGAGTTTCCTGCTCTGGTGAAATTAAATTAAACCCAGAGAATGATCTGTATTAAAGTCTGATCAGAGGTGTGTGCTGACCTTTAGAATGTGGGAAATGAAATTCTTATGACTATGAATGAGATTATGATGAGAGAGAAGAAAAAAGGCAGCCTGCATTTGTCCTATTGTTGCTTGTCCATTTTTTGTGTATGGCAGATGAAGGTTGTAATATAATCAAATCCTTGCACACTGCCTGTGGGCTATTAAACAGACCAACCTTACACACACACACACACACACACACACACATACACACACACACACACACACACACACACACACACACACACACACACACACACACACACACACACAGAGCTGTGCACTGATGCTTACTTACAGCCTTTCCTTGTAAAATCCTGCAGTTAAAACCTGTTCAAAAATGTGCACGACTTAACAAGGTATATGGCAAGCACTGTGGAAAATGTGAGTCGAGTTCACAAAGAAGGTGTGTGGGCGTGTGTATGTGTGTGTGCACATGGTTGGAGCAATCAAGAGCTCCCACAGGTGTACCACTCCTGCACCTGTTGTGTGAATACTCCCTGGGGGGTGGAGGGAAGGTCTGGCGTGATCTGGCAAACCAGTCCTGGAAAAGCTGCCCTCATGCTGCGCTCGTGACGCACTCCCAGCTGCTTTTGACTGGGCAGGAAGATACGTGGATCCCAGGTTGCTCCTTGGCCTGTTCTACAGATAAAGCATGGCTACTCTTGTGCTGGGTGGGGGATTTTCCGATTCCCTGTCCAGCTCTCAGATGCTCTGCTAAGCTGGCACTGCTATTTTTATCCACTCAGCCCACGCAGGCCTGTATCCACACCCAGCCACCCGCCATCCACCCAGCCTGCAGGAAACACAGCCTGGGCACTGCAATTATCACACAGTCAGGCAGGAATCACCCACCAACCCCATTACCCTCGCAGCAGAATGGCTGTCAGTTTCTGGCCACAGAGCTGGCAGACGTGTGCATTTCCATGTTCATTTCTTGGTTTTTTGGTGTATTGCGTTATTTCCAGATGATGTGCTTGTATATACATGTATTTGACAATTCCTTTCATGTTCTCCTATCCACATATTTATGCATAGTAAATTGTAAATCATTTTCGACAGATTAGCTAATCTACTTAATCTCTTGGTGATCCATGTTTTACATTGTCTGTGTATATTGTTTTGTAGTTTGGACAGTAGGTTAAACTTCTTTTTTTTCTTCTTCTTGTTACTGTGTTAACTGCATGAGCTGAAGTCTGGAATTTTTTTCTCCTTGTCAGAATCCCCCTCCCTGTGAGAAATGTGTGAACACATTTACCCCCCAGTTTCCATTAAACTGTGTGCCTCTGCATTCTTTATTTTCCTTCAAAGGGACAAGCCCAGCCGTGACATCAATCACAGGATGTGAATATTTATCCGCTGCTAATTTCCATCAATAGCCTAGAGACGGGCTTTGCTGACAAAACTCATTCCTGTGCCGAACAAAACCTCTTGCATCAAGTTGCCCCCCCAAACCTCGTCTTTGCTGTTAAAAGAAAACATTTCACAGTAAATGCAGTTAATACTACCCTCACCCCCACAACACAACACAACAAAACACACACACACACACACACACACACACGCACACACACACACACACACACACACACACACACACACACACACACACACACACACACACACACACACACACACACACACTTACTTGGTGCTTATCAAACTAATGGGGTGTATAGAGAGACAGTATGCAATGGCTGCTGACATATGAAATGGATTAATAATGACTGGTTGAAGATTTCTGGTCTTTTTCTGGCAGATGCTGCTCTGTGTGTTATGGTATAGCATCTTTCTTTTGTGTGGTAATATTATCTGAATAGGGTAAGTTGTTTCTTTTCTTTGTTACATGCTTCTGCCTCAATCTCATCAAGCTGTTCTTTTAGTTGTGATTATACACCCAGCTAGTTGGGCCTAAATAGTTTGACCTGTTTCATGGGCCCACTTGAGTTAACAGTGGGAGGTAGCAGATTGAAGCGGGAGGGAGAGGTATTTGTGGAAAGGAACTCCATTGTGTTACTTAGATGGTTCTCACAGCGGGCCCCAAGCTGTACCCTCAAATTCCCACCCTGTCCCCCACACAGCTGCCCTCTATGCCAGTCTGATGGGGCCGAGTGCCCGCCTAGAAGCAATGGCATAGCGGCAGATGGCACACAGCCAAGCTTGTGAACTAGGCTCTGTCACAGATCTCACACAAAGCTTCATGTTGTCTGATGAGAGAGTAGAATTGAGCATCACTAGTTGGCTATGAGTGAATACAAGCAAGGGAAGTGATGACTGGATTTCCTCTCCCACAATCCTTATTCTTATGGCATGGATTTTACTGCTCTGCATTGTCTAAACATTTATTCTATTTCACCCTTGGCAGCTAATGATGAAACCCTTGAGTATCTGGATAAGGTGTGTTACAGAACCCTTTAAATAATGCCGGACAGTGGGCCTCCTTCAGGACAGCCATAGAAACCTCTTCCATCTCGTTGTCATGGTGTTTCCTGTTGATTATTTTGTGTTGACCCTGAGCTCTCAAAAACTGGATTTCTTTGTCAAATTGGTTGACTCATTTCTCACTGTTTGTGTTCCCATTCTGAGTATTAGATTGAAACTGGGTAGGAGTGTAGCATTGAGCAGGAATCGACTTGAATAGGGCTATATAATGGGTGAAAAGAAGGACAAGAGGAAGACAGGGAGAGATTAATTCTCTGTTCTGATAATGGGTACAAAGCAGGGCTTCTTGAAAAAGGAAGTCTGGACCTTTGGCTCTAAACATATGCATGCTCTTGGAAAAGCCCATTTAGTGCCAAGGCCACCTGTGCTTTGGAAAAAAGTGCAAACTTGTCAGACTGGGAGGTTAGTAGTTCTTAAGCTCTTAATCTTAGGACAAAGAAGGCTCTGGTGAGGAGGTATGGAGGTAGAAGCTGCATCACTAATAGAACTATCAGGACTGTAGTCCCTAATGATAGCCGAGTCCAGACACTTTTAGAAAGGGGCAACTGGGATGTTGAACTCTTTTTTCAATTGATCAAGAGCTGTCCTCAAGTCTCTTTGTTTCCTGATTTTGTTGTCAGGCATTGGTGTATGCAGAATGGTGTGTGTATGTCTGCATGCAGTTAATTAACAGTGTCTGAAAGTGTTTTATTGGTGGGAAAGGAGGTGTAGGTTCTGATTTTACGGCCCTTGACATAGGCTCTGAGTTCTTCTCTAATAATAGTAGGCAGCATCACAGCTACCTAGTTTACACCTGCTCCCTAGGGAGCCTAGTATGTGTACCTTTGTAAAGAGTGATATTTGTTTCATTTGTATATATATATATATTGTATATATATATGTATATATAATAGATAAATATATTGTATATATTCATTTCTACAATGTAATCAAAACCATATGGGTTTAGCACTATATCACTGCATTATAGTTTCTTCTCTGCAATAGGCTGGAGTCACAAAAGTAGCAGGGCATGCACTATTTTCATCCCTGCCCTAACAGTGGGATCAACCTATCTGGGAGTGCCCATGAGTCAACTAAGATTAGACTATGATTGTCTGGGATTATGTGGAATGGAGCAGGGATTAGTACTGATTGCCAGTTTCTGGAGAGTGAGAGGTCTAGGACAAGGCCTAAACAGCCCCTGACTCATCTTCTGATTCAGGCCTTTTCAGAACTACACACAGAAAGAAGGTAGCAAAATGAATTAGAAAATTTTAGAGCAAGATTGATAGATAGGTGTCAACAAAAGGAGAACAAATGTTTCAGTACCCAAAGCACAACAGAGAATATAATAATAATAATAATAATAATAATAATAATAATAATAATAAGAAGAAGAAGAAGAAGAAGAAGAAGAAGAATCATCATCATCCTAGATGGACTTTGAGAAGAAAGAACAGATAATTATTTTGAGGTCAGATGTGTCAAAGTCAAATAAGTTAATTTATAGTATGTGATAATTATGAACTTGGTATTAGCATACCAAGACACTTGGACCTTAAATTGCAGTGACACAGTAATGACATATTTTGACTTTTTTGTTGATGTTCTGAGCATACCCAGCAAGTCCTACCACTGGCCTGGTGGCTTGATGAAAGGCTGTGGGGAGCTCAGCTGCAGCTTCAAAAAGCAACTCTTTCCCTCCTCCCTCCTCATAAGCAAACCCCACAAACAGATTCATGCTTTATTTTGTGCTCACGTTTACCCTGTTGCCATGGTTACCCTCCTCAGTTGGAGGTGCTACCTTGAGGAGCCATTCTTCGATCACCTGACAGGAGATTTTTTTTTCCTTTTCATTTAACAACCCCTTGGTTGTAAATACATATATTATCATGTATAATATAACCGTGAGATTTTTAAAAAAATAAATTATGGAAACATATTCCATAATATCTAAAATATAGAGACATGTTCTAAATGATTTTAATGTCATCCACTCATTCACTTTCTGAGAAGAACACATTTAATATGTTTTGAAATTGTTATTGTTACCTCATTCTCAAGGCAGTGTGGGAAACAAGATAGTTTGTGATAGAAATGACTAGCAATTGATAGTATTATTTTGAAGAACAGCAAATAACCAATGGAAGATGCTCCACTAGTTTTGTATGGTTATTTCTGTCAGATTTGTGTGATAAATGTATCATAAAAATAATGAATATTGACAATGTATCTTTTACAAGACACACCAAACATCCTCCCAGGATGGTTCATATGGAAAAGTATTGTTATATGTCTATATCTAACAAATAGAAATAACATACATTTTTTTCTTTTAATTCTTTCAATACATGCACACAAATAAGTCTTAATAAATGCACTGCAGTAATTTTCTAAGATACTATAGAGCAGTGATTTACTTGTGCATCTTACAGCTAACAGTTTGAGTATTAACTAAAGTGTAAGAATACAGACCAGAGACTTGAATCAAACTTCTCATGTTGCAGCTCAGATCCTTGCAACATGACTTGCACTTGGGAAAGTGACTTGTCTACACATTCATTTTTTTGATTTGGCTATGGATTAAGAATGAATAAAACAGAATGTTGTCAGTTGAGTAACTACTATGTGAGGGAGCAAGGAGCCTCTCTATAGGTTAGAGGAGAGAGAGGGTGAGATGCCGAAAAGCAGACTGAACACATTGTGGGAGGCTGATTTGTCTGACTTTATTATTTGCATTCACCACTAGCTAAACTCAACATATTTCCGTTCTCAGACTGGGAGAGGAGGCTGGCGATGGGCCAGACTGGCACAGGCTTCAAACACAACCCAAGCCAACACACTGAACCTTTGGATTAGCTGACATCCACACCAGTCTGAGGGAGGAATCCCCTAGCCACAGATAAAACAGAGTCAATGAACAGAATACATGTCAGCCAGTCATCAATAGCTGCACTCAAATGAAACTAAGCAATGAACCCTTTGCAGACTGCTTCTATGAAAGTGATTGAAAAACCATATTTTCTTCTTTAAGTTGTTAATAGTCTATCCTTTCTTTTGTCTTTCCAAATACAGAACTCCATACGCCATAATCTGTCACTTCATACCCGCTTCATCCGGGTGCAGAATGAAGGCACAGGGAAGAGCTCCTGGTGGATGCTGAACCCAGAAGGGAGTAAAGCTGGGAAAGCTCCCCGGCGACGGGCTGTCTCCATGGACAGCAACTCCAAGTACCTGAAGTGCAAAGGTCGTGTAAACCGCAAGAAGGTGGTAAGCAGAGCAGTGGCTGGTACAGTGGGGCAGGGATTTCATGGCTCCCCAGAGCAGACTAGTCCAACAGGGAAACCTGTCACAGGAGCAACAGGTGTTGGGGAGGAGTTTGAGGCATGGACTGATCTCCACTCTCGGACTAGCTCTGCAGCCTCCACACTAAGTCTGTCACCCATTATGGCAGGGGAGGAGTTAGAAAACCCAGAGGAGGGTAGGTTGTCCTGCTCCACTTCCCCACACATCTACCCCAGTCCCTCCAGCACTCGCTCCCCTGTAGCACATTGCCCACCTGTTGAACTGCCACAGCTCGCGGACCTCACCGGAGCCATCAGCTTAGAAGAAGGTTATCACCACCAACAGCCCCCATGCCACAAGCGCACTCCCTACCACTACAGCAGTGGGTCAAAAGTTCAGGGCTCCTACAGTAGCCCAGCCTATGGACAAGCTGGCATGAGCATGCTGTGTCACCAAACGCCATTGCAGACCATCCAGGAAAATAAGGCCTCAAGCTTTTCTGGCAACATGCAGACTTACTCAGGCACAAACACCCTGCAGAGTCTACTTACTGGAGGCTCACAGTACTGTGCTAAGGACATTATGCTTGGTCAGGAGCATGAGCCCATGATAGTTCCTTCCAGCAGCAGAGTGGGTAACTGTCATAGCCATAACTCTGGGCACACCCGCAATGGCACACATGATCATAACCCTGCTCATAGCCACAACAGCTCCCACAGTCTCAACCAATCACACAGCCACAGCTCTGGTTCAAGCATAGCCAATAACCCCACTCATAGCCACAGTATGAATCACAGCATGAGTCACAGCCTGGGCCAGAACCATCAGCCTCAAAGCCATGCTGTCCATGCTCAACCCATCAGTGGCCACATGCAGTCATACAGCCATAAAACTCCATATCTGTACAGTCCTCCAGCCCACGCACACCTTCCTGCCTCAACCACACTGCCACCAAACCCTGCTGGCATGCAGGGCATCTCTCAGGACTCTTGCCACCTAGCCACTGCACCACACCCTCACCCCAGGTACAGCGCCACATACCCAGGCCCACACCAGCAGGCAATGGCTGATGGACCATACCATCAAGCTCAGGGATTGGGGGGAGGAGGCAGCGGTTACCAAGGGTACCACCACCCCCATCACAGCTACCCTCATGAGCGGCTACCAGCAGACCTAGATCTGGACATTTTCCATGGCAGCCTGGACTGTGATGTGGAGTCTGTTCTCCTCCATGACATGATGGACTCAGCAGAGGAGATGGACTTTAATTTTGACTGCTCTCTGGCACAAGGGATGGGTGTTGGGATGGGCATGGGCATGAGCATGGGGCTCACAGGCCCACAACAGAGCCACAGTAACCAGAGTTGGGTGCCTGGCTAAGATACCACGCTTTCCTATGGACATTACAAGAGATCAAACTACCTTTAGGCCTGCTTAGAGCGGGACGCACCGCTTCCTTTCCAGGGAGATGCACTGTGCGTGACAAAAATCAAGATGAAAAACCTTAGTTTCAGTTTCCAAGATTTGTCTTACTCAGCCTGCTCATCTCTATGTGTTTTTTTCTGAAATGACCCTCTGTTAGACTCTTTCTGCTTGATGTTAACCCTTTGCTCTTGCCGAATGAACCGTGATGACAATCTCAACTGTGTTACCCAACATTGCCTTCTTCTCCCGTCAAATCTAAATGCTTGAGCACTTTAACTGCGTAAAACAAATCCATTTCTTATTCTCACAATAGTGAGTTGGCCCCTGGTTGGCAGGAGCTGTAGCTGGCTTTTTTTCATACCCTTATGGGGCCAGTATGCAGAAAAATTAAACAGAATTACATTACAAAGAAAAATCCTAAATTTTCAGCAGGGTAGAAATTCCGACAGTCACATTTCAGAGCGACCCTTATTGACATTACTTCTTTTGGAATGAAAACAAGCAGGCAGCAATTCCTGTTTTCTCCCCCTCTTTCTCCCACTAATTCTCTCAGTGAGAGATTATCTTAGAACTCACTCACCTTCTTTTCTCACTGATAGGTTCAGCTCCCCTGCCAGCCCAGACTGGCCCATCATCCTTCATTGGCCCATTAACGGCTTGATTGAAATTCAGTGTCTTGTTTTTAATCTCCAAAGTGATGCTGCAGTGATGCATCATTATTGCAGATTGAATACACCCCCCTCCCATCACTAGACCTCTCTTCTCTCTCTCACATATGTTGAGTGATGGGCATGATTAACACAGTTATCCAGCACACAGCGAGTCAGTAGAACTGTCTGTCCAGAGTAGGACACACACTCACACAGAAAATTATTTGTAATAGAAAGAGCAAGGCATTAGTTTCTTATTATTTTCATTTATGAAATTGTTAGAATCCCATTATGGCAGTTTGGTCTCTCTTGTGCGTGGCGAAAATGGGAAGTGTTGTATTGTAACTCCATGTGATGTTTAATTTTGAGGTGCTATGAGATAGACATACATTACATTTTTTAGCATTATTTTGATTTTCTATGTCAGTAATCAAAGATGAAAAAGACAAAAAATAAATAAATCAGGTGAACTTCAACATAGCCTAGGATTTTGCCTTATTTTATGTGTAAAAAATGGAAATGGAAAAAATTAAAATGGAAAAGGGCTTGCGGTGATTTGTGGCAGTGGATACGTTAGTGAAAGGACCATTCTTTCTATAATGACTCCTTTTTTCCTCTCTCCTGTGTGTGTGTGTGTGTGTGTGTGTGTGTGTGTGATCTCTATAGCTACAGTCCCATGGTCCTTCTAAACTTGCTCCTTTCCTCCTTAAGCACGGCTGTGCTCCATAAAGCAGCCGGGAGGGAAATGGGGCGCGTCATTATGGCAAAAGGTCAAGGATAACTTACTCCATCAACCCTTGCACTCAAATAAAGCTACTCAGCTGGCACGGTTTTGTGACGCTAATCCATGACCCAGTGGGATATCCTCAGTACAGTTTTTGTTGTCATTATTTAATGTTTGCCCCAGTCCTCTGATATGTCAGACTGCACACTGCTTTCTCTGCTTTGCCTATTAACCATAATCTTGTGCAAGCTGTCACTGCAGTACCAGCCACCTTGACTCATCAGACATGCTATAAAGAAGCCGTGTTAATGCAGATATCAGAATAGTAAGCTCTAATATTAAATATTTAATATATAACAGCAGTCTTATAATGTTATTGTATGGAAGCGAGGACTAACCACATGTGTCTCCTTCCTTCATTTTGTGTGTTTAAGGGATTACTCTTTCTTTTACTGTTCCATGACCTTTTATTTTGTATAAAAATATATATATTGAGAATATTGTATTATAAGTTTTTAAGATGAAAAAGGATATCGCTTTCATTGTTTCTTTTTTAAGAGAATGTATCTCATCATTTGGTGACTGACAAATAAATGAAATCAAATGTTAATCATTCTGCACATGCCTGGGATGTGATTTATATTTTATATTATATATGGCCATTGCACTTTTTTTTATTGGTACAGTAATTGTTACGGTGTACCTTCCATTCTTCACCTATTCTTAAATGGGTTCATAGGTTATAGCATGCATGAATTTTTAAATTGCTACAACACTAGAGCGGAAGACAGAGAAGAAGGTAATACATAATCTGCATATCAGGATACTAAATGAAAATAGTACATAATGTTGAATGCAAGTAGGTCTTACAGGCAGCTCTGTATGCTAGCTCACAGATGAACAGTAGAATGTTGAAAATTAGGCCTGCATTATATGATACAGGTTGTATTGTGTACCGGTGTGGGTAGGTGGGGGTATGGGTAAAATGGAGGTGAGAGTCTAAGAGTCTAATAAGGCTTGTTATCGCCTCTGAAGCTGTAGGTTGGTCACAGCTGTCATAGTCCCATCTGAGGCGTTTTCACAGAGGGAGAGTGCTTCTCTGCACAGCCATACTGTCTGCCCCCTAGGGAGTCTCCCTCCTCCCACTCCGGCTGAGATGCATGCTTTTAATTGACTCAACTTCGGCAGTACCTCACTGGGGAGAGAGAGTCAGAGAGAGAGAGAGGCAAAGCTAGCGAGCAAAAGTGTGGAGATGAATACAAAGACACAGGATTGTAGGAAAACAATAGGTAAAAGGCAAGTACATAAGAACCATGTCTGACTCTCCATGGATAGTCATCCTTCAGGTTTCAATTAGAGGCTTCTTTTAGACTGCGAATTCAAAAGATAATAAGATGTACCTGATATTAGATGAGTTTCCAATCCTGCCTATCTAACATATGGCTGTCAGCAATAGAGCTAATAGATGTCAAAGATCATTAACTTAACTGAATAAGCTCAGTGGAATGTTCTTTTTCTTACTGTTAAATGTTGGCTGCTATGATGAAATAAGCATCATATCAGAGTGTGCTGTCTTCACACAGCAGATCAGTGGTGAGACAAGGTGAGAACATGTCACTAATGCTGTTTGGTGTTGGTCTCATGTTCACAATCCCCCCCTAATCTCTTCCTCACTCCTCCCTGCTTCACTCTGGAGTCTTTAATCTCAAGATCGCACGTTAGGCCAGAAATCTGTCTGACTAACACATGCACATACATGCTGCGTAATTCACAGCAGACTGACTAGCACTTTTAATTACTTACTGATAGTAAAGAGTCATTATTGAGTGAGGCAAGAGGCAAGAGCTCCAATATAAGCATCCCTATCCAGATACATTCCTTATATTCAACCGGCGTCCAACAAGGTCTGACACCATGTTTACACCTGATCACTTAAATCTGGATTGGATTCAGATAATATTACTCTGCATGTATTTATACTTGCATATCTACTCTGACAGACTGAAATTTGCTGTATTACAGATGAAAAAAACCTTAAAACATAACTCATTACATTCAAACATGCTTCTGTTTTGTAGTTACTTTAAGAATAAGTGAATGATTTTTCATGTCATTTTTCATTTTAGCAACATTTTAACATTCTCCAGCTTCTGCAGTCATGAAGCATTTACCTGACTATTAGGAAGTGTTTTAGTTTCCAGTGTGACAGACACACTTAAACCCATATAACATAACCTAAACTGCATCTTATTCCTCCTGAAGTGGTTTGATTGATCAGTTTACACTGAAGGTAGCATGACCATGTAGCAAGCAGTTGGAAGATGGGTGGAATATTAAAGTAATTTGATGAGCATGATAATAAAACTGATCCTAATGCAGTATGAGTTCAGAACATATGAAACAAAATATTACTCTAATAAAACTAAAAGAGAGGAGAGGGACTGAAATTCTGAAGAGTACGACTTGTCATTTATGTTAAGTAAGGGAGCATATGGCTAGTACCCACAAGGAAAATAGGGTTTATTTATTTATTTATTTATTTACTTACTTACTTATGTAATGTAATAAAACTGCACCTTGAAAAAATTAAACAATAATGAAGGGGACAGAAGATTCCTTTTCGATTACTTTGGAAAAGTTCATGGTTAAATGTATGAGTAGAAATAGCATGAAATTAGCTTTATTAATAACTATGGCAGTGGAAGTTTTTCACAGGCATAGGAGCTCAAAAGTGTTTGTGTAGGGGAGTCTGAAGAAAAAAACAGATCGGGAGAGAGAGAGAGAATTTGTGATTTCTTTTTTGTGTGTGTGTGTGTGTGTGTGTGTGTGTGTGTGTGTGTGTGTGTGTGTGTGTGTGTGTCTGAACACAGGAGCTGGTGGTATAGTTAATGAGGCCTGGAGTGGTGAGTGTGAGTGTGTGGGTTGCCAGTGTGTGTGTGACTGAGGTCCATTATCCAGAGTGCAGTCTACCCTGACCCTCAGCAAGCCTGTCACTTGGAACCAATGGCCCTTTATACACACAGAGAAGGGGGTGTATTCCTTTTCATTCAGCCTGGCAACTTCACTAGCAGCTCACACTGTTTGCTAACAATCTCTCTCTCTCTCTCTCTCTCTCTCTCTCTCTCTCTCTCTCTCTCTCTCTCTCTCTCTCTCTCTCCTCTCTCCCGATCTGTCTTTTTCTTCAGACTAGCATGTTAATCATTTCACAGTACATACATACTCAGAAAAACAGCTGAGTGCTGAAGAAGCCTCAGAAGACGGTGGCTGATTAAAGAGGGAGTGATCCAGTGGAGCTTGCCAAACTCATGTGCCCTAGATGAACACCAGGCTTGTCTTAACGTCTATACAATTTCCACTTTCTTTTGCTGTTTACTATATATAATCCCTAGTTTAATTCCTACACAGAGACTGGACATGTAACCAAAGTATAATTTTGAAGATCTCTAGAAGACGAAAAAAACAGACATGATTTTTTGTCAGTGGTCTTTAAATGTCCTGCTGGGTGTTCAACCTGACTGCAGGGATGGAGGGAAAGAAAGACAGAGAGAGGGGTGAGTTGGGATGGGATATGAGATGAGATCTTGTGTGTTTTGGGAATGTACCGGCAATTCATCATAACAGTGTGTTTGTGTGTGTCCTTAAATGCTGTATTCACACACTTTCACACATTTCCCCACCAAGAGTACCCACATACATATATTCTTGCAGAACATCTATCACACACATACATAGGTACATGGCCTAGCTTGCTGCGCTTCAGCTGGTGCTCTTTGTAATTCTCAAAGCACTACTGCACTCCTCTGCTGCGACTGGCAGGGGCCGAGAGAGAGTCAGTCTAGACTCAGGTGATAGACATCTCATTAGGCTTTCACACAGCACCACTGCCAAGAAGGCAGGTAATAGAAGAGAAAGAGAGAGAGACAGCAGCAGAGAGATTTAGAGAGAGAGAGAAGGACAGGGGAGGGAGGCTACTCTGACTCAAGGATGGAGAATGAGATGATGATAATGGCAATAATAGTGTTGAAAGAGGGGGGCTTTCCCAGAGGCAGGCTCCATTTGTCCGCTACTGCCACCATTTCCAGTCTTAATTAATTTCTCACTCATTGCTGGAGGCATCAGTGCTTCTGCCACTTCTGGCCCCTACTCCAGTACTCTTACTTTCCTTACTGCCTATAAAGAGCTAATTCTTTACTCAGAACTGATCTCTGTCATACCCAGGCTCCATTTAGCCTCACTGACCTGTGCTCAGTCCCTTAGAGATGATAAGTAGTAGGGCTATACAGTAAAGATGTACCTTGGGTCAGTATTACACACATGCACAGGCACACAAGCCATGACCACAGAGACCTGGTGCCTCTCCTCCTGTTGTAATTGCCCAGGGAGGAAAATATGTATAATAGTGTATTCAGTTACCTTTCCATTTTGAAAGAAGACCTGGAGGAGCTAGGTGGGAAGCGTCATGGTTCTGCCTTTACCTTGAGCCAGCTCACTGAACAGAAAAGGTTAAATCTATAGGTCATTGCTGCTTTTTTGAGCAGCTCAGGAGAGTAAATGTACATTATCTCTTGGCATGTTTGCAGTGGTATGACTCCATCTACTATTTTTACCCAAGAGTGGACTGGGTGGAACATTTCCTGACTTAGTGTCATGCTTCAGGGTGTCCTGTGTTCTCAGCAAAGACCACCAGGACCCTCTTTGGCCCTTAGCAGCATGAGAACAGAGACGATCTGTACTGGTAAATGAGACCCTGAGGAATACTGCACCCAGCCAGATGCGTCTTCCAGCTGTACACACTACTTCTGTTTCCTTTTCCCTTCTCTTCACTTCTCTTCTTTTCTCACCCCTTGTATTATGGAGTATGTGCATGAGTGTGGAGTTGTGTGTGTGTGTGTGTGTGTGTGTGTGTGTGTGTGTGTGTGTGTGTGCATGGGTAAAAATATATGTATATAATTTAGGCTGGTTTTTTTTTAGATCAATGCTAAAAGCTTAAGACACTGAAGAAGTCACATGTTTATTAATTTAATGTGACAATTATATTTAGCATGAATTAGCAAGGCAATATGATAGATACAAATAACCAAAACAGGTAAGCTGAAATAGTAAAAAAAAATCTACCAAGCTGTTGCTAAGATATAGTTGCCTGTAACCTTTCAATACAACTGGATGATCAGTTAACCATTTGGAAGTGACTATTTAAGGATAATTAGAACAAGTAAGAAGATTCCTTTGTATAGCTGAGAACAAATGTAACAGAATATTTTAAATGGTTTCTAGTTAGTCACAAAATAATGACAAGGTGGTTATACAGTAAAGTATCAGAAAATTGTATTGGAACACCAATAACTGCAAATGAAACAACAAAACTGTTTTTGCTATACACTGATGACATTTGGGTTTGAGGTCAAAAGATGAAGAAGGGATGTAGATTTAGAATTTCAGCTTTCATTTCTTGATATTTAAATCTAGATGTAGTATACAGCTTAGAACATGACACCTTTTATTTGAACCCACTTAGATTTCATGTGATCAAAATTATTGGAACATGTGAAGGACAAGTACGTCTTATTGCCCAGGTGTGTCCTATTTTTAAGCAGTTCATAGCCCTGAATGTTTACTCTTGGGTTGAGCTCTAGGTTTCACCTATGAAGAAAGCATTTGTTGCTAAAAAAAAAAAAGATAAACCAAAATGAAGACCAGAGAGCTGTCTATGGCAGAAAAGCAAGCCATTCTGAATCTGTGAAAAGGGGAAAATCAATTGGACCCATTACAGAAACATTGGGCATAGCCAACACCACAATTTGGAATGTCATGGAAAAGAAAGAAAAAACTGGTAAACAAGACAGAAATATTGTGAGATCTGTGAAAAAACAAAACAAAACATTCGGCTCACTAATCTTTATTGATATAACTTAGGGCTTAGCGGTTTGCATGTTTGCCTCGCACCTCCTACGTTGGGGGTTCAATTCCTGCTTCTGCCATGTGTGCATGGAGTATGCAGGGTGTTCCCCTGCCTTGTGCCCTGAGTTCCTGGGATAGAATGAATTATGTAACTTATGATAGTCCAGAATTAATTCATCCAGAATGAATTCAGAAGGCTACAGAAACTTTCTGTGCACTATTTAAAGAGAAATACATCTTCATCATGCCGCAATGACAATGACCCAAAACAATCAACACAACAAAGGAAGGTTTTAGACTGGCCAAGACATAACACAATTGAGCATGCATGACATGGATTTCACTTCCTTCTAAAGAAGAGGCTGAAGTGGGAAATACCCCAAGCCTGAAAAAGCATCACGAAAGAAGAATGTAACAGTTGCTGTTGAATATCAGGAAATGAAAGCTGAAAATTTTGATCTATTGTCTCATATTCACTTTTTGATCTCAAACCCAAATGTCTTCAGTGAATAGCAAATACAATAGAATTTGCCAAGCTGTTCCAATACTTTTAGAAATGACTGTATCAATAGACTTTGTATAATTAAACATAAATTTTAAACTAGTCAAGTTAAAATGGGAATATTCTCAGACTCACTTTCATGCTAAATTGCTAATAGCAAGCGATGTGGGCTGAAGGCTTCCTTTTATGTTCCATAAGGACTCTTTCAGAGAGAAAAAAGTAAGAGACAGTTAAACAGATCATATTACTTTCATCCCTAATAAATTTTTTTGTATAGTTGAACAAAAACTTGCAGGAATGACTTATTCAATTGTGTATGATTATGTATCCTTCACTATTAGGCACATAGCTTATCCATTTACAGTTTTATTTTTGTTCTTGTATCTTTTTACATCATTTTAAATGTGTTTTCTTCTATTAGGTGCATTTTGTTTTGAACAAACTGTTTTATTTAGTTCTTGGTCAGAGATATTTAACCAGAGGGTCATGTTGTATAATAATGTTTTATAATGGTAATTAAATATTCTTAAACTATTTACAGTGCTTCTTTTTTGCATCTGTTTTTATTGGGAGGTCAGCTCTTACCTCTGTAGAATGAAGGAATTCTAACACAGCACCGATTTTCTGCTGGTACAGTCATAAGAGTACTGAGTGACAGTGGAACGGAGGAATGGAGGAATGTATGAAGCCCTCCAGTTTGGGAAAGGAGGCAATCATTAAAAAATGTCAATTATTTTCATATTTCAGTAGAAAAATCTTTTCTCACTGTTCTTAACTTCTGACCTGCAGCAGCATTCCATATCATGTGTATGGAAAAACTAGTGAGTGTTCATTAAAGTAGAGGGTGAAAGCAAGTGAGATTCTGTTGGCGGAGAGATGTCTAGGTGTTTCTGCATTCCAGTCTGGAGCACTGAAATTACTCTCTCTCTCTCGCTCTCTCTCGCTCTCGCTCTCTCTCGCTCTCACTCACTCTCTCTCGCTCTCTCTCTCCCGTCAGTGAACTGGGTGAATAATTGATAGGTATGGAGCTAAAAGTTTGATGCTTTGCTTGTGGGCAGATTTAACCTGCAGGGGGCATGCCTGTACCCACCGGCAAATTTCATACTGCCAGGGCCTGCTTTATACCTAACAAACACAATCTCAGTCTTCACAACATTCATACAATCATTTCAACCTAGATTTGTGTTGCTTATGCAACAAAAATTCAGTATATGCAGCTTAGCATATCTAGGGAAATTAGCATGTTCTGAAATATTCTCGTGTGCACAGGGGGACAGAGTAAGGCATCAGAAAGCAAGGTGTACATAGCTACATTTTCCAGCCTTACAGAACTGTCATGCTGGCAAGAAGGACAGCGTGCCTCATGCACGATTTGATTTTTAATATCATTTACACTTGCAAAAGATGCTGCATCTGAAATAAGCTTTCTGTTCCATCAGTGTCCACATGTGTGGGCTTGTATGTAGCTCTTTGTGGGGGTCAAATGTAATTATGATTGTACGAATATGTGACAATTTGTGACAATGTGTGGGAGCATTTGGCATGAAGAAATTGTTTTTTTTCCCTTTCTTTTTCTTTTCTTCTCTGTTTTTTTAAAAGCTGCTTTTATTTATATCTGAAAGCAGCAAAAGGTTTTATTTATTTTAGGGTTGGTATTTGGCAATGCATAAAATGTGATATTTGATACATGTTTAGTGCAAGGTTCTGTCAGTAACCTGCTTTGCTTCATGTGCATTCATGTGTCATAATTTATATATACCCATTATACATGTTGTGATTTAGTTTATCGCTGGAACAGACAGTGTAAAATATGTTCAGCTAATATCATGCTGTGTCGAACCTTTCGACTGTGTTCCATTGTGTGGGAATGTGTGTGTTACACCTAAGTGTATACATGGGGGAGGGGTGTGCGTTATGCCATCCTGCTGATATGGTATGGCATTTAGGAGGAGGGGATATGTGTGTGTGTGATTTGGAGTTGTGTTTCATGTTGTCATTCCTAAATATGTATACATATTCATTTATTGTTGAAACATGCACACAGACGAATGGATTTTCATCTTAGTGACACTTTATTAACACATCTAGTTATATAATACAGGTCTAGTCTCATAGATTACAGCACCAGAGTTCCATAAACAATGTTTACTATGGATCATAATAGAGCATCCTGCATTTGCATTAATTTTCGAACTACAGTCTGTATTTTATGTCACTCGAGCCAGTGACATTTGGTGGGATATGCTTTAGAGTACACAAATCTCCCTCAAGCATCACTCTGCAGCGCAGACCAAAGTGCATTTAGAACTGTTTTATTTTTTTTCACACAAGAGACAAGACTCTATCTGACATACACCCTGTGTTTTCCTGATTGATATTTGCACAGCACAAGCCATAAAATGTAGTAATAGGAAAAAGTGGAGGGAACTACTTTACACTGTGATGGGATACACTGAAAAGTAGTTGCTGTGTAGAAATTGTTTTTAATCTAATCAAATCACCATGTTATGACTCTTACGTGTGTTTTTATGCAGTGTGTTATGTCGAACTTGGGAGGATCACAAGTATCCATTCTTGTTTTTGGTGTATTTTTTTTAATTTTTTTTTTTTAATAATGAACATTCCCTTGTGAATAAATCCAATTCCAAGAGTGATCGGGCTTGGAATTTATTTATTAATTTATTTTCTTATTGGCGACTCTCATTTAATGGTGGAGGCTGGGGGGGGTTGGCGATGTTGCAGGCGGGGGTTTTGCAGGAAGTGTAATTTAATTTGGTTATAATCTAATTTGCTTTGATTAAAAATTTATGCAAATCCCTTTCAGCACAGGAATCAGTGAAGAGAAGCGACACTCTCTCTCTCTCTCTCTCTCTCTCTCTCTCTCTGTCTCTCTGTCTCTCTCTCTCTCTCTCTCCCTCTCTCTCTACCTTGGTCCCTTCTCCCTCACCACAAATTAACAGTAAAGTGATTACGGAGTTTTTCAGGTCCTAATCCATTGGAGCTTCTTAAGCTTTTCAGCAACATGATCTAACTTAAAAATACATTCCATGTAACATACTACATGCTATCCAGAACACAAATCAAAATACAAAATTCAAACTTGTTCACAACATATGCTTAACACCATGTACAGCTTCAGTAAACTGATTGAAAGACTGTGAAAAGGCATTCTAATTATTATGAAGCAGAAACTGTGCTAAGGACATAGCTGACTAACTATTGCAGTGTTACACTGAGTGTAACAGTATAACAGTCTTGTAGTCACTGGGTAGAAGTAAAAGGTCCAATTCTCACCTTGCAAATAAATATAAATTGCAAGGTGAGAAAAATGAGAAACCCAGTGAAATAAAATAGGCCATGCTCTTAGGAAAAAAAGGTTAAATCCAGAAATGGGTTTAAAAACCTAAAAGGTTTTTTGGTCTGATACTCCTGTGGAATGTTTAAAGCATCTAACTAATGCTAACAATGAGTGCTTCCATATCAGAAACTGGCATAAGGGCTTAACTGTATAAATATATCCTATAAAATAAACACACTTCTTCTTCTTCTTCTTCTTCTTCTTCTTCTTCTTCTTCTTCTTCTTCTTCTTCTTCTTCTTCTTCTTCTTTCAATGCACTACCCATTGTATATTGTTATAGTCACAAATTACTACAAATAGATTAAAAAAATATAACTGTTTGTCATAAAATGTTCATTTATATGTAGCAATTATTTGTGTTTGTGTGTGTGTGTGTGCATGTGGTATGCGTGCATCCTAGAATGCAGACCCTCAAATGTAGATTGTCTGAGAGTGACTTTGCCAAGTCTTAGATGTCTCCCTGAAGTTACCATCCCCTCTAGCTGCTTGCTGGTGAAGGTCAGAGCGCTTCTTGCTCTTGTTCCCACACACACACACACACACACACACACACACACACACACACACACACACACACACACACACACACACACAGAGACAGTCTCTTGACCTCCACTGTGGCTTGTCGTCTGAGCCACAGTGTTTCTGGGACCAGGGTACTGGGCACTCTGGTTTCCCTCTGGCCACTGACAACCTTCTACCGTCATCTTAGCCAACACACTGCCTGTGAGTATGTCAGCCTAAGGGCTGTGTATGTTTCTATGTGAGTGACTGGGTGAGAGAGAGCGAGAGAGAGAGCGAGAGAGAGAGCGAGAGAGAGAGAGAGAGAGAGAGAGAGAGAGAGAGAGAGAGAGAGAATATAGACACCGTGAGAGAAATGTGATATGCATATACCTTTTTTATCCCTTGTCAAATTTGGTGTATACTATACTTTTTAACCCCTTCTCTTACTCATTTGTCCACTCTACTTTGTCTCTGTGCCTTTATAACTTTCTTTTTTTTCACTTTTTCTATCCCTCTGAGTCTTTAGCTCTCTTCTTCTCAGTATCTCTCTTTCTGCTTTCACTCAGACAGATGCTGAATCATCAATTGCCCTCTGGCTCTGTCAGCACCCTGAGGGTGCCAGGAGACGAATCACTATGCCACCCGCAGACACACACACACACACACACACACACATTCAATTTACAACTGGACTGTGTACAGTGAACAGGGGTTGGTAGGTATGTAGGTCTGCCCCATGTACACTTCATAAATACAAAAAAGCAAGCATTCCACTGGACAGAGAGGAAGGAATGAGACGAAGAAGAAAGAGTGATAGAGAGACACAGACAGAAAATCTCTTGAATGTGTCGATGTAGTGGAGTGGACTTAATTCATAGTTTATTTGTGCTTGTACTGATTGCCTAGAACAGTGAATATATAAAACAGGTAGAAAACATTAGAGTGAAAACAAGCACGTTCCCAACAAGTGTTTTTTCTTTAAGAAACAATGAATGTCAAAACAAATAATTATTGAAGCATTGCTTGATTGACTGCTTTGATTGCTACTGTTGGTTATATTTGTAATGCACTCTATAAGATATACAGTGGGGCAAAAAAGTATTTAGTCAGCCACCAATTGTGCAAGCTCTCCCACTTAAAAAGATGAGAGAGGCCTGTAATTTTCATCATCGGTACACTTCAACTATGAGAGACAGAATGAGAAAAAAAAAATCCAGAAAATCACATTGTCTGATTTTTAAAGAATTTATTTGCAAATTATGGTGGAAAATAAGTATTTGGTCACCTACAAAAAAGCAAGATTTCTGGCTCTCACAGACCTGTAGCTTCTTCTTTAAGAGGCTCCTCTGTCCTCCACTCGTTACCTGTATTAATGGCACCTGTTTGAACTCGTTATCAGTATAAAAGACACCTGTCCACAACCTCAAACAGTCAGACTCCAAACTCCACTATGGCCAAGACCAAAGAGCTGTCAAAGGACACCAGAAACAAAATTGTAGACCTGCACCAGGCTGGG
Source organism: Hemibagrus guttatus (assembly GCA_033459395.1). Classification (NCBI taxonomy): domain Eukaryota; kingdom Metazoa; phylum Chordata; class Actinopteri; order Siluriformes; family Bagridae; genus Hemibagrus; species Hemibagrus guttatus. Next base: position 16,946,827 of record JAUCMX010000003.1, read on the forward strand.
AAGACTGAATCTGCAATAGGTAAGCAGCTTGGTGTGAAGAAATCAACTGTGGGAGCAATTATTAAAAAAATGGAAGACATACAAGACCACTGATAATCTCCCTCAATCTGGGGCTCCATGCAAGATCTCTCCCCGTGGGGTCAAAATGATCACAAGAACGGTGAGAAAAAATCCCAGAACCACACGGGGGGACCTAGTGAATGACCTGCAGAGAGCTGGGACCAAAGTAACAAAGGCTACCATCAGTAACACACTACGCCGCCAGGGACTCAAATCCTGCAGTGCCAGACGTGTCCCCCTGCTTAAGCCAGTACATGTCCGGGCCCGTCTGAAGTTTTCTAGAGAGCATTTGGATGATCCAGAAGAGGATTGGGAGAATGTCATATGGTCAGATGAAACCAAAATAGAACTTTTTGGTTAAAACTCAACTTGTCGTGTTTGGAGGAGAAAGAATGCTGAGTTGCATCCAAAGAACACCATACCTACTGTGAAGCATGGGGGTGGAAACATCATGCTTTGGGGCTGTTTTTCTGCAAAGGGACCAGGACGACTGATCCGTGTAAAGGAAAGAATGAATGGGGCCATGTATCGTGAGATTTTGAGTAAAAACCTCCTTCCATCAGCAAGGGCATTGAAGATGAAACGTGGCTGGGTCTTTCAGCATGACAATGATCCCAAACACACCTCCCAGGCAACGAAGGAGTGGCTTCGTAAGAAGCATTTCAAGGTCCTGGAGTGGCCTAGCCAGTCTCCAGATCTCAACCCCATAGAAAATATTTGGAGGGAGTTGAAAATCCGTGTTGCCCAGCGACAGCCCCAAAACATCACTGCTCTAGAGATCTGCATGGAGGAATGGGCCAAACTACCAGCAACAGTGTGTAAAAATCTTGTGGCGACTTACAGAAAACGTTTGACCTCTGTCATTGCCAACAAAGGGTATATAACAAAGTATTGAGATGAACTTTTGTTATTGACCAAATACTTATTTTCCACCATAACTTGCAAATAAATTCTTTAAAAATCAGACAGTGTGATTTTCTGGATTTTTTTTTCTCATTCTGTCTCTCATAGATGAAGTGTACCTATGATGAAAATTACAGGCCTCTCATCTTTTTAAGTGGGAGAACTTGCACAATTGGTGGCTGACTAAATACTTTTTTGCCCCACTGTATGTTGTGCCAAATAATATTAGTACTGCTGTTCATGGCAACCTGCTTGTCTATTACTGCTTGTCTATTATTATTAATTTATATTGAAATGCACCTTGCACAATATCTTATCACTTAGATTTATGTTCCCAAATTCCATGTATACACAATACTTACTGACCGATTCTCTTTATGAAAGTAAAAGATCAAATTAATACAACATGGCTTGGTGGAAACTTGGGAATGGAAACTATGTATGAATAGTCAGTTAGTGACCCTGATTGTGTTTTCAAATGTCTTTGAAAACCATATATTTATAATGGATATGAATTTTTTATTATTAAATGTATAGCAAATTAAGAAATGTTAGAAATAACTTTATGCTCTTTGAATGATTGAGAATAAATCTAATCAAAGGCCAAAAATATTATTACTTTAATTAGACACTTGTACAAAGACAACAAAATGCAGGTAGCATCTAAATAAAAATTTAAAACAAGTTGCATGAGGTTTAAAGTACAGAGACAATGAGGTAGGGTGGTAATTAATGACAGTTAATGCTAGCACTACCTATGAGTCTTTTATCTATAGGCTTAATGAATTTACTCTCCAAGTGCACATGCCTTTAATAAAGCACCCACAGTCCCATAAGAATCCCTTTTATAGCCCCTGAGAGCAAGCAGCTCCACAAAGATTTAGGTTTCATTATTTAATTACTATTCTGTATCACTACTTTTTAGCTTTGGCGGCTTTTGACTGGCACTGGAGTTAAGAATACGTTTAGAATAACTGTCATGACAGTAAAAAGAAGAGACCACATGGTCCACCTTGCTGACATTTTCAAATTTCTCTAGGAGTTTCAAGGTTTCCATTAAAAACTTTGTCAGTGATGTTTTTCACCAAAACACATGTTGTAATAAGATAATAATAAAGATGGTAATAACATAACCCAGTGCCCTTCAACATAACCCAATGCCCAATGCCAAAGCAAAGTATTATGGTCCAATAACATGTTTTGGGCTCTTTGTTATTTGAAGTTTATTTGTATGGTATAAATGGAATGGTTTATAATATGAGGCAAAAATGATGCTAAATAAACATAGTGAACACATGGATGCAACATGGCAAAATATCAACCAAGATATATGCTAATCCTGTATTTACCTGATGTTTCAATAACCACAGAAAGGAACACTTAACAGCATACCATTTTGCAATTTAATAAGTTTCTAGTCTGAACTTTCTACCTTTTGTAAGTGGTAGAATTTCTAATTTCTCCCAATTTGTAATATTGATTTTCATAAACCAATTCCGAGACCAAGATCATTTTGATTAGATTTTTTTTTTCAGTAGTTTAACCAAGCAATATGTTCCTTACAAGCTTAGTCTTTAGACAGATAATATCGGAATAAATTGAGCAAGTTGGATTTAAAGCAATAGAAAACTTGAAAGTAACTCTGCAACTGTCTGATTTACCCTGTGGAACTAAAGGCCATGGAATCAAGTCTGAAACAATTATCTAACACATTACTTCTTGGGTTTGGTAACTACAATAACAATTGCAACATTACAATACACTCAGAGTTAACATAAATAATTAGCGACTGTTTTGTGAAAGCAGCATAGCAATCTCTGACTGTCGTGACACTTTTATACCTTTGTCTCTTGTTCATAACTACCACGGTCCTTGCAATTTATTTAGCATTTCACAAGAGAGACCACAACACTTTCTACTCATATTATTTTATTTAGGGTTTATTCCTTTTTACCTTTAGCCCTCATATTTATTCATTTTTTGTTTTTGTGCTGTCTCTCAACCAGTGTTCTCCAATTTATTCCTGTCAAGAGGTCCTGTAGCCTTTCACACACCTATCTCTTTTCTTCTCACTCATTCCTCATGCTCCTTCGTTCCTATCCCCCCCTCTCTTCCTACTGCTTTCTCTCGCTCTCCCCCTCTCTGTCTCTCATCAGGCGAATGCAAGAATAGAACAGGGGAAGCCCTCTCACCTCTCTATCCATGTTGCAACATTAGCATATTCATGAGGGAGCCTATACATTATACATGAGTTCCTGGGGGGGAAACAGGAGCAGTATGAGACACACAAGCACATGCACACACACACACACACACACACACACACACACACACACACACACACACACACACACACACACAAGAAGAGAGAGAAATAGTGGAGGCGAATGTGATGTGAGTACACATGAACAGAAATAAATCTGCAGCAGTGTGTGCAATCCTAATAGTGAATAATAAAATAATAGATGGATGTGATGTATTTAGCATTTCTGTATTAACCACAACATTTATGTTTGTGGTTGCATGGATTTTAAAGGTAAATGTAATGAGATATATGAAAATGCAATTTCTGTCATTTGTGATGTTATTTAATTGAATAGATGCTGATGACAGATCATTAAATGCTATTTTAATAGTCTACAATTAGTAAAAGTGTACTGCTGGGGATGCAGTAAAGGCTGGGACATAGAAGGCCACATTATCAGCTAGAATGTGAAACAAGGGATGTGCAGTGCATGGCAGCATGTGGCTGAATATGGGCTAATTGTGGAAAATGTCTGTGGAGACTGAAGCAGCCAGAGCTAACAGCTGAGAGGAAAAAGGTTAATGCTGCAAGCTCTTCTCATAAGAAGCTGGGCTGCCTCTCAGGGACCCTTAAGGAGAAGAGAAGCCATAGCAAACAGACACGCACACACATTTTCTCTCTCTCTCTCTCTCTCTCTCTCTCTCTCTCTCTCTCTCTCTCTCTCTCTCTCTCTCTCTCTCTCTCTCTCGCTCTCTCTATTGGAGAGGCTTTTAGTATATGTGGATTATCCTGATACTGTCATTGATAAAACAAGGATTTTTTTTACAGCTGTAATACAATTAAGAGGAAAATGTATCATTATATTTAATTGTCTTTCATTAAACAAGCTGAAAAACACCAAACCATGGTAATGATACCTATATAGCGTGTGCTGAACATGTTAGGAGGCCAGGTGGACACTCCTGCATGTGTAAATATTTTACAGTAGTGTCATCGCAAGCTAATAAGTCACTTTATTCCAGAAGAAGAAAAATAAATTTAGGAAAGTCACAGAGAGAAAGAGATCTTTCTGTAAGCACCCACACAAACACATATGCACAATTAGCAGTCTCTGTTTCCTCTTTCTTAATTAGACAGAAAACCAGAGAGTGAAAACCACCAAAAAGATAGCCAGAAATAAGAAAGACTTATAAGTTTTGTTTGACTGTCTTAAACATTTCACAAGCCAAATAGAAACAGACCATTTTCTTCCTGTGCGAGGCAAACATGACATTATTTTGCTTAATTTACTAGCTTTATTATCATGTAGCAGCACGTGTGTGTATGTGTGTGTGTTACTGGAGGTTGTATATGCAGGAGGGTGATGGTCTCCCCTCGGCCTCGGTGACTGAAGCTAATATCACATTACTGCTGTAAATTCGCCAAGTCGAAGTCCCTCATTAACACTAATAAGACTGCAAGAGGTCATGCTTCAGCTCAGTGCAAACTCTGCAAACCCCCAGCTTTCCCTCTACACACACACATACACATTATACACAACTGCGACTGGTTCAGGCAGAAGCACTTCACACACCAGAATCAAATCATTAACACAATCTAATTAATAATTAACAATTATTCAGAATAATTTGCATATGTAAATCTTCGTTTCCTATTTCTGTACCGCATTCTACATTTTTTACATTCAGCACACTCTATCACTTTTCTCTCACCTGCTTACCTGCCTCCTCTCTCTTTTTTTCTCCATCTCTGACTGCCTCAGTGTTACTTAATGTGAATTTTCATGATTTATCAGTAAATAGTAATGGATATAACACACACACACACACACACACACACACACACACACACACACACACACACACACACACACACACACACACACACACAGAGAGATGTACCTTCACTCACTTTGGTATGTACATATATAGTATTTCTACATGGCAGATGTGAAAGAGTAAATATAGTTTTCAAATATAAGAGAATTGTGTGACACATATGTGTTAGGTTAACTCAATCAACAATTATTCTGAGATTGAAGAAAGTTACTATGAGAGTTATCAACCCATATGGAAAACATAAATTGCCATTAATTGTGAAAAACTGTTAGAAAAGCAATAGGAACCAATATAAGTGTGTAATGAATTTAGT